>NW_019290269.1:0-50809 GCF_000500325.1 Leptinotarsa decemlineata
TATTTATTTGGACAATTCATATTAGAATATTGTGAGGAATCACCTCCTGAAGTTTGTCAAAGTACTTTTGAATCGCCCTGTATACGGCACCCGATTTGGAAATAACCATATTACTCGAATGCATTTGTTCAGTGGTGGGTAACATAAAGATCGTCTGCTGATTTTTGCTTCCGGAAACTATATTGATATCATAGCATGTGATTAGCATTTCAAATATTCAAGAATTTGTTTATTAACGGCTATCCCTAGGATTAACGATATCATTGATCATAGGATAAAGAAAATAACACATGTATGGTTTATTTGTTACGACCGTTTTTAGTTTGATAAACCATTCTCAAGTAACCATTCTGAAAACTAAATCAGACAATAGTTATTTTCTTTATCCTATAGGTATGAATTTTTACAAAATGAAAAGATCATCAATGAAACTAGATATAATTGATAATGAAGCAATGAGTAACTGTGGAATTACCTGAGGAAGTCAATAGAGCGACACGATTCCACTGTTATTTTCTCAAACAGTTAATAAAAATAATATTTATTTTCCCACAAGACATATAAAATGCATAGGAATGGTCAGTATATAATGAAAGAACACTAAAACAGAGTACAGTCATTTAGGAATAAAGATATATAAAAGTCAACATAAAAATACATATACACTCATACACTTACATTTATATACACATATGATCTCCCGTCAAAACAAATTTTTGTCTATTTCTAAAAATAAAGACGGATAATTCATAAATATAGACAGAGAGGGTCAAAATTCTAAAATGTCCCTACAGGAATGTGTACTAGGAACTCTAGCTATTATTCTTACTATTCGTTTTTGTACAAAAAAACATTTTTCGCCAAAGTGGAATTTCCCCACAAACATATTTCATACCTACTTCGTGACACAACATTACACCTCGTAATCCATAATTATACAATTTCGATGTTGAGTAATATTTGTCTGATTGATGATAAAGAATTATTTTCGAATTCTGTTCAAAGCAACTCAACTCAACTTGAGTCGATTTTCCAGTAATTCTCTTTCATATTACCCTCCACATCAGGGATAAGTATTATTAATTTATTTATATCTCTTCCCAAGAACCCAATTAGAACACCTCCGGTAAACCATTTATAATTCATCAAAACCGCCTCAGTTATGAATAATTCCATTAAAAGGGCTGGAAAATAACCTGCTAATATTCAAAACATTGTTAGACAAACATAAGTGAGAAACAAGATAATGTTAAATATTTTTCTTCTGAAGGAACTTCGTACTATGGTGAAATATTCTGATTGTTAACGAATATCGTGTGTAATGTACAAACAGGAAACATTTGGGAAAAACTTTCTATTTGTCCTAATAGATCAGAAATTATCTGCATCTGTAGAGTAGGGAGGGTGAGTGTAAGCCCACAGCACTGAAGCCACATGTGACCCATTGTACATCCTCCCGAGGAGTTGTACTCCTAGGTCATCGTCTATCCTGTCCTCTCCAGGAAGGTGGACAGGTCACTGGGAGACATCTCCTTTTTATCGGCAGGTGTAGGCCAAGACTCGCCGAACACACACTCTCTAATTGACGATAACTCCGGGCACTCGCATAGGACATGCCTGACAGTTTCATCTTCCTGTTCATACATCCTGCATAAAGGTGTTTCCACTAGCCCCATATTATGGAGGTGTTTCTTCAATTGACAGTAGCCAGTCAGAAATACTACTGTTAAGCGTATATTTTTCCTGGTCATCGCCAGATATTTCTTCGGCGCCAGCTTCCCAGGGTCACCCAGGGTGATCCTGGCAAGATTGCATCCTTTGAGTCCATCCCATTTCTTCAAGGATTGAGCATGGGTGCCACATTTGGCTAGTTCCGCAACTGTCAAAGTCATCAGGTCGTAGGTGTCAATGGGTCCTAAAATTCTTAGTCCAGCCGCTTCCTTGGCTGAAGAGTCGGCAATGCGATTACCTTTACTCCTGTCGTGCCCTTTAACCCACCTCAGGATAATGTTATTATCTACCGAGGCTTTGGCTAAATCTTGGTGGCACTCTAGTACTGGCCTTGAGGTAACACGTTGTCTGTTTGAGGCTAACAGGGCTTGTCTGCTGACAGTGCAGATTATGTTTTTGCCAGAAATTCTTTACCTGGATCAGAAATTAATTTGTAAATGAAATCAAAATGCAAATGCATGCTCACAATATTTTATAGATGGGATTAATTCAAAAATTTTAGTAAAATCAGACTATCAATGAATAGTGAATATAGAAGAAGTCAAGTATTCTGGTATAACTTTCCCTTCCCCTTTCAAGTTTTCCCTACTATCCTCATTTCAATACATATCGAAATGCTTTTGCATATGTGCTCGAAATGAAAAAATCCCACATAATAGCCTGAAATCTTGTTAATCTTTTATGGAGTTAAACGCGATATGATCCAATAACCGCGGTTTCACGATTTCTGACAGAACTTGGAACGTTCAGCCTACTTGATTTAATTTTCTTCGACAGAAGCACTCCAGATTTCAGTAGGCGTTAAATGGACGATTCGCGCTTTATTGAATCCATCGAAATATATTCACGAATTTATGAAGAATTCGAGAAGGTTTCTGTCTGCATTATAATAATTTTCCAAGCGAGTGTCAATCTTTGTTTGCCTAATATATTCAATGATTTTCTGTAGATGCAATGGATTGAAACGAAAATCCTTTCAATACTTTTTTCATTATAGAGGAACTGTTTGAACCAGAAAGGATAATCAATATAATAACTTCGGTTTTATGCTAACTTGAGAACAATATTGAAATTCTCATTTTATCACAATATCTTGATGGTAGTTGTGATACTGTGACTGAAAAAGTGTCAATATTTTCATTTTTTGGTGCTTTTACCTTCTCGTTGAATATTTCAAGAAGCCTTGCGAGATAATATACTGAATGAAAATACAAATAATTTCAGCATTTTATATTTTTATATTCATCTGATAACCTAAGAATAGAAAAGCTTTGTAGTGTTTCGGAGGGAAAATATTTATGTGAAACTTTCAGTATGCCATAATAACTATTTTCTGACTATTATTGACAACTATGTATATTATCAAGAGTTTCACCAAGATTATTTTATGGTATTAAGGAACTGAACCATGGGAAAGATTGGGAACCATGGGAAAGATTGCACTGGACCAGTGTGCAGTCCAGTGCAATCTATCCACCCCATGGAATATGAATAAAGGTTTTCATACGATATGAGAGTTAAGAAATTTTTCAATTAGATATATCCAATTTGATATTTAGATTCTGCTACGTAATGAGTTATTACCGTTTTCAATTCACCAAATGCCAATATAAAAATGTTTTTTTGCTGTCAAACAAGTATACTTTTCAAAATCTTTGGCATCATTTCATAACATTCACATGTTGAAGAAACTGAAACATTTCGAGAATAATAAAAAATATAATAAATTAGGCAATACTATATAGTGTATATTATACAGTGTATAGTATATAGTGAATATTATATAGTATATAGCATATTGTATATAGTACCTATATACTATATATAAACAATATCATCACCTGCTCTCAACTGTTTAAGTTTGACGATGGTCGTGTCACGAAGTGTTCTGGCTTTATGAGAGAGAGGACATTGGCAGATCAAGATCTTCAGATGATGTGGTGCTGTAAGTCTTTCCGGATTTTCCTGCAGCTGTAAAAGCAAATGTGCCACTGGAATCAATGAAGTCGCCCCGGAGCGCCAATTACTTTTTATTGTTGATTTATTGTTGGGTTCCTAGACGGTCATCTAGGAAGAGTATCACATTTTATCTCAACAGTTCGCGTACAAATATAATAAAAAAATCTGCAATTAATACAAAGTGCCATACCTCTAATTCTGTTAGTCATGTCATATTTTTCCATAAACTACACCTCACGATTGAATTTCCACAAACTTTATTTTAAAAAAATATCACATGTTTTGTTAACACAGTAGCTTTTTCGTAATGAATAACTATGTGAATGAAGACGTTTCATTATTTGTTTCTTCAGTAGAGATTGAAAATTAATAGGTTTTGATAATGGTGAAAACATTACATTTTCCTTATATACATAAATACACGAAAAGGCTGTCAGAATTTGGTAAAATAATGAGCTGCAAAATCAACACACTGCGCTGTTGAAGTAAAAGTGAAATATCAGATATTTCAACAGGTTAACATTTTAATACAGGTACTTCCATTTCAAACTGATGTTATGAACTATGCATATAGAGTGCTAAAAAACCAATAACATCGACCCCATGAGAAATGAGAATTACAGCATTATTTCGCATTGAAAATGGATATTTCAAAGAAAATATGTATCTGCCTTTAGTAAACTACTATAATTTCAAAATAGTAGACAGTAAATTGTAAGAAATGACTGACGTTTTTGCCTTAATCTCTCTTTTACACTGACGTACGAAAATTTTACCAAACAGATGACTGAAAATGCTGAAATATATTGAATCACAACCTTGAGAACAATTTTTTTTGTTATAATGTAATAATATTTCTGAGAATTTAGTGCCTACTATTATGAAATTGTAAATTTGCTAACAAAAATTTCGCAAATATTTTTGAAAATTAGTGGTGAAAAATAGTTTTGGCAATAGTTCAGGTAACTGATATCGAATTTTGTGAGCAAAAAAACGCTTTGATGAAAATGTGTCAGTTGATTATTTTGTATTCTATCAATATTTGGTATTCGTATTCATCGTTTTATTCCCTATGATATAACTGTATATTGAATACATACACCTGTTTCGCGAAAATATCCTTTATTCATTCACAGTTTTTTTTTCAATAAAAGTGCTGCATATTAAATATGTCTGGTAATTCAATTGATAATGATAATATGCATTTATTATTATCAATAAACAGTTCATCTTGACCATTCTTATTCGTGTACATATCTATATTTCAATTATTATGAAAACGAAGACTTCTACATTTCATAGTAACCAATGATAGTTTCAAAGTGTGAGTTTTTATGTAACATGATTTGAACAATGAACACAAACAAATTGTTATTGTTGAAAAGCATTTTTCTACTATTATTAGAGTTGGAAGATTATCAAAACTTCAATGTTGAATGAATAAGAAAGCTCCTTGGTTTGCTGAAATTTTTCAGGGATTGTCATTTTATCTAGAAGTGGGGTGCTGTAGGAAATCCAAATGGCAAGTAAAGTAAATCAAAATTCGCTTCAGAACGAAATCAACCACTATTTAGGGTACTATTAAGGTCCTATTGAACCAAATTTGCATGATTATTACAGCTATTCATATGGAGAAGGATACCTGCCAAGTGTCCTATGTGATTTCCAGATATGATATCTTTGGATTTTAAATAATGAGTAATTTCTTCATGGGGCCCGATAGTGAAAATGTTGATATTACCTGTCGATAACAGAAAATACCCATGTTTGTTTAGTACCCTAGTAAACATGATTAGACAGTTTCTCTAATTTGAACAATGTACTGATTAACTGACTGACTGGCGGTCAGTCGTTGCTAAGACGCAGTCAACGCACGAACCACTGATGATGTCTGCAGCAGTAGTAGACGAAACGTTTAATACTCCAGGTTCCATTCGATCCACCAGCCCGGATTTTGTTGTCTTTATCGTCACTCAGACCCTGAAAGTTATAAAGGAATAACAGAAAGTGCCTTATTTGTAACGATGAAATTTGTTTCAAATTGAGGGTGATGTGAATGATTATTTTTTAGCAATATTAGGCTAAAGTCACTATGAAGTTCCAAAATTTGTGTTCAAGTAGAAATTTATCTCGTTAGCATTTCTACCTTCTAGCTTCAAATATCTGACCTTCATTTTTTTTTTTAATTTTCGGCAACATCTCATTCAATTAAAAGGGTGAATCAATCATCGCGATGGAGTCATTAATGCGGTATCGCTTTCGAACGATATTTTTCACTTTGAAGGACTGAGAAATGTTTTCTGCACTTAATTTTTGCGGTCTGCTCTACACGATGTATCTTCTATTTTTATAAAGGTATACATCAAAGTAATATTGGACAGATACCATAAACTTGAATTCGCTCTCATTCTGAGATGTTTTGGTTGATGAATGTTTCCGCTATTTGTGTCAAAAGCGATATAAGTGCTATGACACTTTGAAGTCGGAAGAAAACGTTTTCCAAAAGAACAGAAAGTGAAGAATTTCCGGTTGAGGTTTTTTAAATCGATGTAATAACATTCATTCAAATCACAGATTGCATATCACAAATCACATATTGTATGAAGTATTTTTTAATTTGTCAAAAGAGAATGTTGACTGATATATTCGTATAGTAGGAATTGAAAAAAATCAGAGGTAATTGTTCATTAAATGCATTGGAAACTTCGTTAATCTCCCTTTTCACGTTATTCATGAAAATACAAATGAATTCTGAAATTCACTTATACCGAAGGTGTAAATATTGCTTTCAAAACTAACAACAACTTAGGCATGCACATGAAGAATGACAAAAATAAAAGTTCAGTTTCAGAAAAGTCTGGAGTGTATAAATAATCATGTGGGTCATGTCCGATGTTTTATATAGGTCAAACTGGAAGAACGTTTAGAGCCCGCATAAAGGAACACAAAAATAGTTACCAGAATGGAAAAATAAGTTCCACATAGGCCACTCATTCGATCACAGAGGGACATGAGTTCAACTATGAATACAAGCCCCTCCATTTCCAGAAGAAATGTTTGATCAAGCTGATTTGGATAATTCGCCATTATCAAATCTGTTCATTTTCAGGTGAAAAAAGATTGAGTATATTTACGGTAGTGTCGAAAAACTTATTCATATAGTAAATGAATTCATACCTGACCTTTTCAGGTAGATTCATTCATTAAAAAGTAGGCATACGAGTAGGTAATATATTAGAATATAAAATGGTTGTATTTCACGAGTAATTTTTCGTTTACGCTTGAGGAATCTATTGTATAGCGAAACACGTGTCGCGCTTTTTTCAAAATCATACCATATAATGTATTAATTAGTTTTACTCATACCGAAGTTGAATTTTTCTATTATAATGAATATATTGAACTGTAACATTAATTTTGGTCTATTCATCTTCTCTTCGTTTACCTCAAAAAAAAGTTCCAATTGTAACTGCATCCATAACGAAAGCTTTCTCTAGTTTTGAATTTGTTTGAGTACTCTCTTTGGTAATGTATTGAAGTAAGCAAATAAGTCTAAGTCTAAGATTTTTGTACAAAGTTGAACCATAGGAAAAAAAATTGTATTACAGTAGATTCCACTTTAATAATTATAACATGATGATTGAGAAAAATGTACTATGGAGTTATAGTCTAATTAATCATTCACGTACTCTTAGGTTTCTACGGACAATAGAAAAAACGTTTGCACACATTTATTGAAAAACCCAATCATTTATAATACAAAGTTATTTTGAATCATTCTGATGAGTGTGGAGAATTCTACACACAGACAGGTATCTGAACAAAATCTCTAAACATCAGCCACAACAGAAGAGCGGGGTAAATAATCCATTAAGGTTTAGTGGTATAATATTTTCACACCATATCTAAGTCAGGCAGCTAATGTTTTACGGCGAAAATATCGTCCCTAGATATAAGTACCTATACATAAGAAGGCATGTGCCGCCATCTATTCGCCAATATAGGAAGCGTCGTTGTAGCACAGAACTATTAGGTAGCAAATTATTATCTCAATAGTTCATCAACAAGCACACATTTTTTGAAAGTTTTTTTGTCCATGTTGTGCCATTTTTATGAATAATCGAAGAAAATATTCCAAAAAAAATGTAAGTGAGTTACATAAGTATTTAATACTACCAAATCATACTGTATTTGTTTTAAATAGTATTGACATTTAGCCACAGCACAGTGTACGTGAAATTGTGGAAAAAGAATTTGAGGTTACAAGTTGTACATTTTATATTGTTTTTTTTTCTGTTGACTTATGACTGAGAAAGGTAATATTTTATATATATGCCCGTCAATATTTGAGTTGTGGGAAAAAACATAGTTTTACATATTTGATACTTAACTGGGCTGGAATAAACGCATCTCATTTTGCGTATGTAATGTAGCCAATATGTGAAATCCGAAAAAATTGTCAGATGAGCAGTTAGAAAAGCTGATAAATGAAGAAGATATTAACACTGATAATATGGCTATTAATTCTAAATGTGAGGGTGATTCGGATGGAAAAGATAACACGCCAGAGTCAATGAATATAAGTTCCAAATCAATATCCCTCGTAAGCTCGGCAAAAAGTTCAACTCTCACGTTAGAACAAGACCAGCAATTTCCTAGTGGCCCTAATCAAAAACAAGAATCTGAACATGTCTTATTTCGTACAAGCAGCCCAGATTTGTCTCCAGTTCCTCTCCAGAAATATTAAATATGCCATTTACATCAACACAAAATACCTGTTTTCACGACCCAAACGTCATCAAAGAGAGCAGTCACCTATTTCTGATGGCATGAAACTGTGCAAAATGTTATCAGACTTTCGAACGTAGGCGATCATATGCCCACAACGATTAAAACTCATAGAAGGTGCGCTCGGTATAGCAACCGACAAAACCTATTACCAATAATAGGTCGAAGAAGCAACATGGAATTGAAAGTGAAGCTGCTGATGATAAAGACCGTAATATTACCGATAATCCTGTATGTCTGCACTGCCTGGGGCCAGTGCGCAGCGACATAAAGAAGACAGATCCAGTCAGTTATAATCGCGTGCGTAAAGGCCGCCGTAAACGCCCCAAGATATATACCGAATAGAATACATTAGAAAACACGCAGAGGACACGTTTGACAGAATTCGAGCGCACGACCATCCAGCACTAAGCGACCTACAAAACGCATTGAACAGGGATGACCATGACCCCAAATTCCGAGAGAGGAACAAATGCAGGAGGCCAACAGAGACCAACCCCGAGAGTCGCTGTCATTTCATTTTCAGATTCACTGAGAAACAAATATGCTCGCAACAAAAGACACTCGTCTTCGGTTAGTTTTTGGGAACCCCATGCAAAAGTTCAGTTGGGAAAGTCAAGACAAAAGCAAAAACAGATTAGAAAGAAAAAGTACCGAAAGGCTGACTTTCGACCAAAAGAGGTCAGACGTCAATTTTGCTGAAGTGCCCATCAGTAAGTTGAGGGCCGCTCCGGAGAAGCAGGGGTTAATGAACAAGGTGGGATGTTCTGCACACAGTAACCGTGTGGAGAGATTTTAACTCGGAGCACTCAACCAGGTAGGAGACATGGGGTGGGGCATCATAGGTAATTCGTCCGTAACAAAGGGAGCACCAACTCGGGTACTGCAACCATTACCACATAGCCTTTAATAATGTCTACCTCAGTAGTAGACAAAACGTCAGGCATAAAAACCTGCAGGCAATGGCCAAAAAACCGAAAAATATCTGTCACACAGTTATCCGCGACTATGAAAGGTTACATTCTTTGAAAAGTTCCCTAATTGAACAAATCAAGGCAAATACGGATAGAGTGAACAGCTATTTTCTTTCATCAATTGTGATTTTCGTATGAGAATTCTGGAAAGATATGAATTTCATCCCAAAAGAAATAAAATAGAAAAGATATAGCGTTTCCAGGATGTTAACTGTTAGCTTTTAGTGAATTATTCTGAGTCTCAATTCTGATGAGAAAGAAAAGAAAACATATTCGATTGAGAAATGTTTTTTCTGTACAAAAATGTGCGAGATGGAATGGAATAATTTTCAAAGGTGTTGAATATTTGGAATGCATTCAATAATTTGGGGAGATTTTCATTTGAATACTACTAATAAGAAGAAAAAAATCAATGTTTCAAAACTAATGAATCTTCTGAATGCAACACAGGGGTTTTCCATTTGACTTCGTTATAATGTTGCCCTTTTATAAAAACTATTGAAAATGACCGTGGGCAGTGAAGTATATCATTCATTTAATTTATTAGCAATATCGGAAAAAACATTAAATTTCTATCAAACTTTCTCCGAAAGCTCCACCTATTGAATCGATACATCACTGGCATTTCAATATATTCAGTACATTTTTTATATTGTACTACGTTGATGCCAAAACATGTGGGATTCCTTGTTTAATGCTCAGTGGTTCTCGTTCATCATTCATTTTAATTGAATATTTCATTGAAATACGTTTAATACATGTTGTATGTTGTAAATTGATGACTGAACACTAAAATATTCAGTGACAGTTTCATGAGTGGAAAAACAGTTAGATATATTGTTAGTGAAGATGTAAAACATTTGTGACTCTATGAAGGAACACTTTGTTTTCATCACGCAACTCTAGTTGTTCCTACATCCGAACACAAATTAACGGTATAAATATTGCTTCAGGAAAAAAACCCAACAGTATGGAAAGTAGTTCATCCTACTGTTTTTTCACGAGTGAAAAAACAGTAGGATGGATTGTTAGTGAAGATATATAATATTTGTGAATCTATAGACAGGAACACTCTTTTTTAGTTGTTCCTACATACGACTATGAATTAACGATATTGATATTGCTTGAGTTGAAAACTTCACAGTAAAAAACATTTGTCTACCCGCGCACATATTGGATCTGGATCGACAGTGACGTGAATAAGTGAATTGATTATTGTACACATATCGATCCTTGGAGAGAACGGTACGATTGTCGTGCTGGAGTTGAATATTGCCACTGCGACGGCCGGCGTCGTTGCTAGGACGTCTGCGCAGTGTTACATCATAAAAAGCACTATATATGGAAGTTTGATCGAACGTCTAGTCGTGTGTAAGCAATGGGTTAGGAATCGCACTTTAGAAGGTACGACCTCCTTATTTTTTAACTCGCACAAGTTTCGACTTTGGGAGAATATCTTTTGTATGGGGGCGACAGCTGTTAAAAAAACAGATTTTAAAGAGATTTTAAACAAATCGCAGATTGTATTTCAAGATTGGATCAAAAATAAAAATAAAACTGAGTTGAACGAGAAACTAATTTATCATCAATCTATACTGAAATTATAAATGTGAAAGGATGTTTGTATGTGGCTCTTTCACGTCTATGGTCACCATATTGGAAACTTATTTATTAAGGGTTTTTTGACAAATAGTTATTCTTGATAGAAGTTTGTGCATCCCCTCAAAATAAACATGCAATAACAAAATACAGTAAAACATACGTAATATACGAGGAGCATTCAAATATTTGATTTTGAGACAGGAGTTAAAGTATTCTTATTTTGAAAAATCTCGAGAAATGTTATTCAAAAAAATTGTTTAGCTTTAAGAAATACATCTGAATTTCAAGTCCTGGCTATCTAAGTGGAGTTTTTTTACCAATTTTTTTAAAATGGGAAATACGAAAATAGAATCGCTAAAACGATAAATAGACAGCATCCTGTATATGAAGGTTTATTTTGAAAGCCTGCAAGACCTATTTCAAATTACACTATGGTGTTAACCACGGTCAATTTTTCTGAAGAGTAAAAAATTTTTCATAGTTGATGTTTTGTGATTTGATATTATTGAATATTGAGTTCTTGTTACAATACTGTATAATTTTGAGAAATTCTCGGTGTTTTATTGCATAGTTGTGTGATTCCTAACATTACAGGCTTTTAAAATGAAACGTCGTATACAGGATATATTTATCGTTTTGATAATTTTTTTTTCATAGTCCCCGTTTAAAAAATTTGTAAAAAATNAAAATAGGAGTTCAAAGATTGTATTGAATTTCGTCAGTATTGAAGTTAGAAACCTGAAGTTTTGGGTTGATGAAAAAAATATTAAAAATATTTAGTTGAAATGGTCTGTCACTGGATGTTACAAACCAAATTCTACGCGGGCTAAGCCGCAGCAACAACTGGTTATACATAAGGACACATTTGTAGAATTTGGCGACTCCATTCACTCATCGATTGAATGGAAGTGAACAGCTTAATACACTTTCTGGACTTGACTTAATAATATTTCCAAAAATGAAAAATTATTAAAGAATCCAAGTACATATCAAACAACTGATCACAAACCCCTTATATCAATTTGAAACTAGAGAATTTGTGGCGCCGTCTCGGCAACGATTTCATCAAAAGGTACCTTTTCATGTAAATTAAATCTGACCTCGATATCTTATCAAAAGTTAAGAGAGTGGCAGATTGTTTACGTCTGCACTGTATATAATAATATAACGAAATTTGAGGTTATATAACAATTGTTTAGCAGATCAAATATCCACATATAATTGAATAATAATTACCTAGTAGTTTATGTTCAGCAATAATTCAATAATGCTGACCATATGTAGCAAACAACGGAAATATAACCGGTTTCCACCAGCTTACTGAATATCACGGAATAATACTTTCACGTACGGCACTAATTGATAAACACCGTAATTTAAACGGCTAACACATAAAATACATGAAAAATTGTGTGAAGATATAATCTTCATAGGTTATTTAATTTAAGAAAGTGACAATCTAAATAGTCAAAACAACTTTTAAAATGGAATTAATTACTTAATGGACTCGAACTACTAGATGTTATGTTAAAATATCTATTGGAGACGAGATATGTTGTATAATTTACTTTAAACCATATCCCAAAGTAAATAAAGACGAGCGTGACCAAATTACTTTTCAGGAAAAAACAGTTTTGTCTCTCTACTGATCCATCTTTATTCGAATTTTTGAAGCACAAACGGAATAGGAAACAATATTTTTCGTATGATTCAGTGTTCATATGAAAGTAGTTTTTTTCGAAAGTATTTTTTTATGTAATTTATTGTTTATATAAAAGTAATCGTTTCGGGAGATCTTTTTCTTTCAGTTTGTGCCTGAAAGTTACTTCTTGAATGCCACATATTTGTAAAGAGTTTATTCTAAAATCAATTTCTGATTTTTATTTTTGTATTATAAATTCTTGTTAGGAAATTAACTTTTCATCTCTATTATCGAGCAGTCGTCCAAAATATCCATCTGCTTGGGTTTTTAATGTTAATTGTTCATTTTGATTTTTACTTATCATTTTCGTATTTTATTATCGCATATCATTGAAATGTTCTAAGATCTTTTTCTTTCAGTTTGTGCCTGAAAGTTACTTCTTGAATGCCACATATTTGTAAAGAGTTTATTCTAAAATCAATTTCATCCTTTCTTTTGTAGGTTTTGTCCTATAACTAGTTACTTTAGAAACATTTTATTTCGCTATTGATTTTTATTTTTGTATCATAAATTCTTGTTAGGAAATTAACTTTTCATCTCTATTATCGAGCAGTCGTCCAAAATATCCATCTGCTTGGGTTTTTAATATCAATTGTTCATTTTGATTTTTACTTATCATTTTCGTATTTTATTATCGCATATCATTGAAATGCTCTCTGCTCTCCAAACGAAAGTTTATTGCCGGAAAACAAATGGATATTCAGAACGACAGAAACCACTTGGGATGTTTCGAGTAGGTACTCATTGTTAACACTTTTATGGATTAAAACAAGGGCCCAAGTGGTTGACCTTCCTTGACTAAATTTATGACCCCGGCCATTGTGTGAAATAATTTTTCAAGAGTTACTGGAAACAGATTTTCTTAGCCGATGCTTTCAGTCGGTTCAGGGATTTCGGCCGGGAACTATTTCTAATTCTGATTCTCCTCGCCACGAAGTTACACTGTTATTTTTTTGTTTGTCGTTTTGTTGGGGTTATTAATAAATTTTATTATGTGTAAACGCTGTGTCCGTATCATTAATAATTCACCTATCACCAATCCCAACACTTTGAAAGTTTCCCACATTTTTTGTACAAAGATGAGAAAGTAGAAAGCCAAAACCTTCCTTTAACAAAAGTTGATATCTCCTAAAAATACTCCTTTTCGATTCGAACTATTTTTCACTATTGGGTCATAACTTATTCTGACTCCTACAGGACTGTTATCAAAATGACGGTTTGTATTGTCTAAACAAATCAAATTCATTTTTGTTTCCAGTTGGATAATCAAGTGAAATGTTTTGGAAGATAGACTGGAACCTCTGTATTGAAATTAAAACACAAACGCCACTGCCATACCTTAGAACTACAAGACATTTTTCAACAGTCAAATCAACGTGAACAACAGATGACCTTTTCTAATTCGTTAAATTTCGCCTATATGTATCCAAAAGTAACCACTTCACTCACAGTAAAACATTAGTGACTTCCAAAAAAATATTGAACTTGCAGATGCGTGAGTGATTATCTGAATCACTACGATATCCTACCTGAGTGTCAATCAGGGTTCAGACCTGACCACAGTTGTACGACTGCTCTCCTGAAAGTTGTGAATGATGTGCACAGATCTATCGATAATAACAAGCTATGTCTTCTGATATTATTGGACTATACTAAGGCGTTCGATCGCATACACTATGAACTCATCTTTGCTATTTTGGGCTACCTACGGTTTTCAATACATGCTGTAGCACTACAAAAGTTACCTTAGCAATCCTTTTCAAAGAGTTGTGTATAATAACGAAAAAACTGATTCAATAAAAATTAAAAACGATGTTCCTCAAGGTTCAATATTGGGTCCTCTATTGTTCGTTTTATACACAGCTCAATTTTATAGGTCACTGCAATTTGCAACCATGCATTGTTATGCTGACGATACTCACCTGTACATGCAATTCAATTAACGAGGCCCTATGGCCAAATACTACCGATCCTTGTCAACTAAATATTGCCTATCTATTAATGTCATGCTCTTAGGTAGAAAAGCGGCGACAAATTTTCTGGCCTCATAAATATTGTAATTGATGGAACAGAACTTCCCTTGAAAGGAGTTACAAAAAAAATGTGTCTATATCTTGACAACAGTCTTCGTTTTAAAACACACATTTCGCAAATTCTGAAACGCGGTTATACAAATTTGAAAGTGATATATTACAACAGAGCATTTTTGAATAAAAAAAGTAAAATTATACTCTGCGATGCTTTAGTGCTTTCACATGCCAACTACGCAGATGTGGTTTCTGACTCGGAAATTTTGAAGATTGACAGTTTTAGAATCCAAAAGCTTCAGACACTCCTCGAGGATTATTTCATGCATGTCTTGCTTTTCATGAATGGTAGAACTGAAATCACTGGCTTCTGAATTTCGAATGCAGCCTTTTTATATCAAAACAATGTTCAATCGTTTTATGGCCTCTCTACTACACTAGACTCTTTTGGTCCGAAATCAGATATTTGCTGCGTGTTCTTTGAAACGAGTTTTATAGCTCGCCTAGTATGACCAAAGCAAGCAGTTTTCAAGGCTACTTCCACATTATTCCTTATAGAAATTCGATCCAATCCGTTAGTGTATCTTGGTTCACACTGAGAAATTTTGCATCAACGACTTTTTGAAACGTCAATGATTCACGGAGATTCTTCCTTAATTCACGTTTCCTGAATGACGTATCTACTACATTTGAAGTAGACATTGCTTTCAGCTGTGTCCCTGATAAAATGTTCGTCAATATCGTATCTTTCTTCATTCAAAGGGAACGTAAGAGCCGCATGGACAAGAAAATTTAGCCTCGACATTTTGTGCTGTGGTGTGGGCAATAGTGTAAGATATCAGGAATTTATAGACTGATAGTCCCGAAATGATTAGATCATTCCTTGAGGCTTTTCTTTTGCACAAAATCCTGAGGCAACTGACATAATACAAACTTGAAAATCTGCAGATATATCTATAGGAATATGGAACTAGAGATCAGATTGTGGAAGGGCATCTTTATATGCTATTTCTCTAGAAATTTTTCCATATTTCCAATAATTTTATAATTCTAATAGATGAACAGATTGACGCCCTTCAAATTCAGTCAAGAAGAAACAAAATGTGATTTTTCCGAATTAAATTTCATAAATGAACTGCACAAAAACTTGGACTGTGAGACTTCTCATATTATGATTTCAGATTTTATCACTCGAGCCAGAAGAGACGATGAAGACACCTAATTCTACTAATTTGTACCAGAAATCATTCAAGAATGTAGCATTTCGGAACCACGCTCCTTTTTTTTCACTTTCTCTTAACTATCTGAAACTCAAGAATAGCGGTCCTGAATTTATCGTTGTTAGGCTTCGTACAGAGTTGAACATTTCGCCGAAGAATAAGCAGAACAAAGAATGAATCTATTTCTAAATTAGACGATCCGAACAACAAACGCAATGTTCGTGATGTCACTACGAATGTTCTTAGTATTTTTCTTTACTTCTAGTTGAAAATTTTGGAAAATATTCTGCCAGTCATCTTGTTTTGTAATTTTATTACAGTGTTGTGAATGTATGGGTTTCTACAATTCTTCTTTAAAAACCTGTTCAAAAAATATCTTTTTTCGCCAGTAAAAATCCATTAGCAATTTTATTTAACCCCGTCAGACCAGTGATCACTTATGGTGCAATCGCCTGGTGGCGGAAGGTTTTACAGAAAACGGGTCAGGGGAAACTTTCTAGCTCACAGAGACAGGCTTGTCTGGCCAACAGTGGTGACATCAGTACCACACCTTCAGGGGCCATGAAGATCCTTCTAGATCCACCTCCCCTCCACATTTCTCTGGAGAGAGAGGCTAGATGGACTGCATATAGACTTGTGCACATTGCCAATTGCACACATTAATATAATGCAGAGTGCAAAAGACTGTAGCTTGGCACTGGAAGTCACAGCATTCTGGAAATGACCGCTGACTTTATGCCTTCAACTGTCAACTACAAACTGCCTTATTAGTCCAGTCATTATAGTAAGTTCACCTCGGAATTCGAGATACCCAGCTGTAAGTCTGTAAATACTTGTATATTGACACCCTAAAAGTTGTCTCAAAACCTACATATGGTAGGGTTTAAGCAGGGTGTCAATATACAAGTATTTACAGACTTACAGCTGGGTATCTCGAATTCCGAGATTCTTACCTAATTTAAGCTTAAATGACTGGATTATATAAAGTACTGTTATCGAGTAGACCCAGGACAGAGATATCAACCTGCCTAGGAACATATGCGACTGTATTTCAAGCGGAAATTTACACTATTGAATTGCGTGCGGAGTGATTGAAAGAATCCCAACCTCATACACAAGTCAATAAAAATATTACCGGACAGTCAAGCGGCGTTGGAAGCTCTTGGCTCTTACCTGTCATTGGCATCGCTTTAGGCTTTGCCAAACGAAGATGGAACACCTGGATGGCAAGAAGATTTATAGACTTCGGGCAGAATATTCCATGATTAGCTCACTGCAAGGCGTTCATTCACCATTCGAAGCTTGATAACAAACAGTTGTTGGACTACAGTAAGGATGAACTACGATATCTAATAGGCCTACTTACAGGTCACTGTCATTTGAATCATCATAGGCAGAGACTCGGACTGTCGGAAGACAGTGTGAGTCGCCTCTGTTTGGAGAATGATGAAACAGCAGAGCACATACTTTATGCCTGCCCCGCTAGGGACCAAGTCAGGTTTTCAGAGCTTGGCAGAGCCATACTCTTACCATCTGACCTGAAAGACCACTTACCATACAAACTAATCGGCTTTGTTAAGAAGCTGGATTTATTTGGCCGAGTGTGTATAGGTGTGAGCCACAATAAACCCTTGCGGGTTGCGGTGGAGGGTCGAATAGACCCACTGACTTTAGACCTAACCCAATGTAACCTTACCCCGTTCAATCCTGCAAACTCATTCGAGAGCATTTCCTTTATTGTCGGAGGAAATACCGATTTACCGCCATCCCGTCATCTACAAACCACTCATATTATTATTGTTAAACATTTTCGAAATCTATTACTAATTGACGTTTTCTCTGTTTAAAATCTGTTTGAAATCTATTTTTCCGTTGATCAGCTGTCGCCCCCACACGAACGACAACTCCCAGAAGTTCAGAAACTTGTGCAAGTTAAGGACTAACGAGGTCTTACCTTTCAACGTGTGATTCCTAAAACGGTTGCAGAATCATTCTAGCTTCAACCAGATAAATTCTCTCGAGAGAAATATCTGGTCGAGGCGGGAATCGAACCCACGGTCTTCCGATCGTGAGTAGGGCGCACTACCACCGCGGCCAATTCCACCACTCTACTCTACTCAACATTAGCTCTACTAGCCGACTTCAAATACTGTTCGTAACTGACAGAAATTATATAGTGGAACTTGAAAGCAAAATATAAACTAGAATTCAAAGCTATTTCGACATCTTCAATTATCTTGGAGTTCCTTTTCAGATTTGGACAGAACATCCCTCTGAAAACATTTATTTCCTGCTGCATACATAATTTCTCATGCAGAAACAAGTGGTTGCTGAAAGATCCAAAGAAACTAAAACAGCTATTGAATTAATCATAATTAAACTTCTCTGGCAATCACGAAATATGGAATGAGACTGCTTCACACAATAGAGTAAACAACAACTGGAAAATTATTACTGCCATTCGTATAATAGGGAGTAATAATAGGAACGAAAATTAATGAAGGAAAGGATCTCTTTTACGTCAGACGCATGGCAGCAAACAATGACTGAAGTTGGTCACAATAAGAGTTCCATGACACAACTAATAAGCGACTTGCTCTTAAAATTCATAATTGAATTTCTGTTCGTACCCCCTTTATGATATTTGCTATATAAGCGTCGAAGTAGGGGAAACCGTAGCAATAAAGGCTTGATTGATAATAGCGGTCAATTTCATTTATGACTTCGGCTATACTTGTGAAAAGACAAAGAATGGTGTGATAATCACTATAACAGAAATGAAAAAGTGAATGGAGGTTTTTTGATCATGATGTGAATAGAGGAAACCTAGATACATTTCTCTGCATATTAAATAAAATATATTCAGTAAGAAATTGAAACATAATTCATGCAATTCATAAGTAGAGAACCCTTGATGAAAAAATACTGACAACATCACATTTGATAATACCGGAACTGAATTGATTGCGACTCTGTTATTTTGGAAAGAAATCATTTGCAAAGAAAAGATGATTGAATCAATTAAAATTAATTTATTTGTCAATATTCCATGATGTTCAGTTTTGTTATTGTTTATAACTTGGGTTTTCAGTTGAAATAAACTTCAAATAATAGTCTGAAAACTTGAGCACATGAATTGTTACACTTGACAAAATAGAGCGCTTCATCTCATCCACTTTATTCTTCATTGCATAAATACAAATGTTTTTATTTTTTTTAAATTCATTTTTATTGATCACATGTGCACCCTGGTGTCTGGACAAGTCACATAAAATACACATATATGACATATATAAATTGTAAATTATAAATTATTCACAACGTAAAATTACAACATAATTACATATTAAGGTCCATATAGATTATTAACAAATCTGTAAGTCATATTTATAAATAAGAGTTAGGAGTATTATGTAATAATTTGAAACAAATTTAACCAAAAGAATGAAAAAATAACAGGAATTGTAATTCAAATTAACTTAGGACAATTCGAAATCATTTACTTCGTAGTANGCAGTAGGGGATTTACTCAGATGTGTCGAGAAATGAGCTTTCGAAGGTGGAATTTCATTGATTATTTCATTTACAATATTCACAAAGTAGTTGTTAAATTCTTCGGCAGATATCGTCGTAGTTGTCTTTTTTTTAGGTATCCTTCCTGTATTGGTGTTGATGTGCTCCCAGATAGCTTTTGGTCTATTAGATGACTCGCGAATACTATTCAGTGCCACTTTTTCCTATTAATAAGTAGTTGTTCATACTCGCATTTCTTTAATTTGAATTGTTCTTTTGATTCTTCATCATTTGGTAATTTCAACTCTAATGAATGGTTTAAGTTGGTAATTTCTGTCTTGGCTTCAATAATGCTAACATCGACTATAGCACATGTAATGAGGCATGAGGGTTTGCTGGCCAAAGTTCGATGCTGTAGCTTGGCGGATCATTTTTTGAGTATGGCTCTTTGCCTTCTTGAAAGAACGTTCCCTGCAAGTGGTCGTCGATGGATGTTTCTCGAATACTTTCACCATCAAGGCTGGTATTTCCCAGGGATCTATATTGTCTTCAACACTCTTTTTATCGTATATCAACGACTTATTGGAAAAACCAAGAATCCAACATATTGCTTTGCTGACAACAGCACGCTTGTCTCGAAGACGATTGTGGTTAACAATCGAAATGTCGTGAAGTAAATTGCCTTGGAATCTCTTCATTTTTATTTTTATTTTTTGTTCAAATGTTCCATTTTTACTCGTATTTCATTTTACTGTTTTTTCATTTAAGAATTTTTTTGCTCAAAATAATTGTTGTTTTCAGCTATTTTTTTTTTCATTTTTCTTCATTAGTTCCATCAGAGACAATGGAAGTCCGAGCTAAGGAAATTCTACATGAAACATTTTCAATAACCTTCAAACAAACAGTCTTATTTCCAACACAAGGTTGTGGACATCTACAAATACTCGTAGATAAGCAAAAACTTAGATAATTGAAGGAACAATAATGAATTTATCACAAACAAATCATTTTGCAAAGAGGATAAAAATATTAAACTGCAATGAAAATTGTATCTTCAATACCAAAAATAACAACTTACATTAAATTCGTATATGTTATATATGTGGCAGCCAACTTGTTAAAACAGCCGTTCAATCAAACATGTAGCCCTTTGACTGAAAAACGCCATTCAATCACACGGCTATACGTCGTTTAGCCGACTTGTTGATTGCAACGTTCAACACTACAGCTAGACGGCGTTTAGCCAACTGGTTGAATGGCAAATTAACTAGGATGACTACAAGCTACAAAAATTACATATATTCTGGGTAAGGGGTTGTTCAAATCTTTAACCCTGCGTCCGACATGTGGACTTTTGTAACATTTGTAGACACTTGGGGTGTGTGAGACCCCAATATGATTTTTCTGTTAAAATCAACATTTTTTTTTGAATTTTCACATAGTTGTTATGAGAATTCTATACTTTGATATCTCTTTTTGCAATAAAACAATTTAAGATTTACCAAAACGAGCAATAAATCGTTATATTCCGTCTTTACCAAAACAATGAGTTCCTTAAATGGAAAAAATATAGATTTACGCGAAGAAGTCTTTTGTATGGGGTGTGTGAGACCCCAATATGATTTTTCTGTTAAAATCAACATTTTTTTTGAATTTTCACATAGTTGTTATGAGAATTCTATACTTTGATATCTCTTTTTGCAATAAAACAATTTTAGATTTACCAAAACGAGCAATAAATCGTAATATTCCGTCTTTACCAAAACAATGGGTTCTTTAAATGGAAAAAAATATAGATTTACGCGAAGAAGTCTTTTGCACATAAAACGACTAAATATATATCAAATTGCTGGTTCAAACAGATAATGAAACATCATAAAATTGAAATAAAAACAATATTATCGGAAATCAAAAAAAAAATTATAGGTCATCAACATTTGCCATTTCAACGCAAGATTTGCAGTACATTTCTACATGGTCCAGACATATGAATTCATTGCATTTGTTACAAATGTATTTTGTATTTCGATTACGGGCACGATGGCAATCTTAACACCTTCCTTGACCATTCTATTCAGATCTTTTGGATAGAAGTTCCACAGTTTCGCTTCTGATCTTCGAAATCCGGATAGTTACTAACGAAGCTGACATTATCGCTCGTTTCATCACTATCAGATTCGTCAATTTCACCATCATTTCCTTTTTCATTCCATAAGGACTGAAGACCGGCCATTTTTCGCTCATAATCATCTATTTTTATCGAATATCTGAAAAACTACTCGATTTAGGTTTCTTTGAATGCTCACGTTTTTGGAACGTATAGAGACATGTGGGGTTTCGTGCACCCCAGTCGCTTTATAGCAGGTCTGATTCAAACATACGTCAAACGACGACTGATTTGAGATGTGAATATGACAGTGGAGACTATATGCGGAAGCTACTAAATATATCCGACGCTGGGGCACCAATTTCGAAAAGTTATACGGACTTTTCTATGGCCGGGGTATGTCACACCCCACGTGTCGGACGCAGGGTTAAGATATTTGTTTATCGTCATTTGATAATTGGCACAAATCTGAATGTCTTAAATTTTGCCTTCATAACTGATACTTATGGCGTTCCCCAATTAGAATTGTCGACTTTCTCAATTACACCTTTCTTTTTCTGATTTTTTCAATTCTGTATCCACCTTTCCGCGAAAAGCAAATGAAACCGGATGAAGCTTGTGAACTAATTCAATTAGATGGCGGCTTTTGAATCAGCTGTAGCGTTGAACGTTTTAAGTGTCTCAAATATTCAATTAAAAAACTAGCAGTGTGATTGAATGGCGTTGTTCAGTCAAAGAGCTAGCTGTTTGATTGAACGGCAATTTTAAACATTTGGCTGCGACATATACAACTATTTGCAAAAATTGTTTTGCAAATACTACACTGAAAAAACATCTAGCTTTTAAATATTGTTTCATTATAATTTTGAACTGATCAAAATCAAGACTCCTTGAGTTTGACGAAATTTCAATATATAGATTTGAGTTCAAAGAGTTAATTTTGGAAGTTGTCAACTGCAGTTTGGGTATTTTCTATAAGTCGCCAGATCTGGTGTTATCTTCATAGTTGTGAGACAGTGTTTCATAAAGTTAGGTTATTTTCATGAGTTTTTAATACTCTACCAGTAAATGTTCTCAGATTTCATCGTGTGAGTTCTATTTGTGATTATTATTTTGCTGTTCTACACAATCCACAACGTAATGAACTTCCGTGGCATTTACCCATTTATTAACCACTTCTTCTTCACGAATTGCAATATAAGCTTGGTGAATACATCATTATTTTTATCGTAGACTATAATTCATGACAAATTTTACAGAAATATTCCTATGAGAAACCGCACCATTTTTTTCAGTATATATCATAAGTTCTGGTCACGATATCGCGAATTGATCCTCTCTCGTTTACAGTTGTTTTCACCTGAAATTTTCACTATTTAAGAACATAAGATATCCCACACCTTGAATGTGAAAAACTCTCTAATGAAACAGTTTACCACCCCAAAGCGATAATAAAACTATGCAATTAGAATGTTAACCTTTCACGATAGATAATTTGCTGCCTAATTTGTTACAATACATTTTGAACCACCCCGGAAGACATAATGAGACGGATTGAAATGAATAGCGACGTTAATTTGAAATGCAAACAGTATTACCAACTATCACTACGTTGGTGTCAACATATTGGGGGCATCAATTGATTTTCGCGATGTGTTAATTTGAACTAAATGAGTAAGCAATCGGATCGATGTGCAGGTCTGGGATTTTTAGAGGTGGATGAATGAGTAAGTGGTTTGAATGTGAAAACGTTAATCAAATTGGACTGAGGGTGAGGTCACACAACATGTGGCAAATATTTCACTTTCTTCTTCGAAAAATGTTGAGATATTTCCGAATTTTTTTCGTCAACCAATCTTGCAGTCCAATGAAGATGAAATAGACCAACTAAAATGTCAACCTCAGAATCCCTTTTATTGTAGAATGAAGTCGTAAATTGATGATGGAATGTTATCCAGATTGGTGCGTAAGACGCAATAAGGCAAGTATAGTCTGGTTCACATGTACTCGATTTAGCTCTTTTTGGTGACATTTTTCAGCACTAGCACCACTGATATGGGGAAAATTGTAAATTGATTGTTTTATATATTTCCTTCTTGGAAGAAGTCTTACTTACCCATTTCTTGAGTAGACTCAAGAGTGTCTCCATCAATGCTACCAATACGTGGTTCTCCTTGCTCCAAGCAAGTGTTTGCATTCTACCTAATATGTGAATAATGAACGTTTGTTCCATCTTCTGCCATCAAACAGAAGATGCATCAACTACTGCATGAAATTCATCATCTGTCTTCCTCTGTAACCCTTCAAATTTTTAAACGTTCAAAGGTGAAAACTCAAAGTTAAAAATGTGGAAGTTATCACTTATGGGCTTATAGGCTGCTCAGATTGTTACGGGGAGGGTGTGAGTAAGTTTCAACAATGATTGGTAATAGTCGAAGGCAAAAAAGAGTTTCGCAACATTAGATATTACAGATATTGGTCTATAATTTTTGGTAAATTTTTTTGCGCCCGATTTATGAATTGGTTTGATTATTGCTTTTTTGAATTGCTGAGGGCAAATACCAGATATAAAGATCATATTGATTATTATGAAATAGGTCCAGAGACATCATTTTTTATTTCTTTCAGAATCTCCGCTGTTATTTGGTTAAAGCCATACATACATGATATGGGGAAAATTGTAAATTGATTGTTTTATATATTTCCTTTTTGAAAGATGTCTTACTCACCCATTTCTTGAGTAGATTCATGAACGTTTGTTCCATCTTCTGCCATCAAACCGAAGATGCATCAACTACCGCATGAAATTCATCATCTGTCGTCCACTGCGCTTTTACTGCAAGGAGCTTATTGGAAACAAAGTCAAAAAACAAAGCATTGACCCATTACCTGATATTTGAATCCAATAATGATCCGTAGTTCAGCCTAGCACCGCTGATAAGATGAAAGTTGTATTTTCATTGTATTATATATTTTCTTCTTGGAAGAAGTGTTTCTTGCCCATTTCTTGAGCAGAATCAAGAGTGTCTCAATCAATGCTACCAATATGTGGTTCTCCTTACTTCAAGCAAGTGTTTGAATTCTACCTATTGTGCGAATAATGAACGTTCGTTCCATCTTTTTCCATCAAACCGAAGATATATATCATCTACCGAATGAGATTCATCATCTGTCTTCCTCTGCGCCTTCACTGCAAGGGAATAATTGGAACCGAAGTCCAAAAATAAAGCATTGACCCATTAACTGATATTTGAATCCAACAATGATCGGTTGCTTAGCCTAGCACCACTGATGAGATGAAAGTTGTATTTTCAGTGTATTATATATTTTCTTCTTGGAAGAAGTCTCACTTTCTTGAGTAGATTCCAAGAGTGTCTTCACCAATATGTGATTCTCCTTGCTCTAAACAAGTATTTGCATTTCATCTAATGTCCAAATGATGATCGTTTGTTCCACTTTTTTCTACCAAAACAAACATGCAAATGTTATCGGTTCAATCACTATTATGTATAGCCATTACATCATGCCTGGTTTTAGTACGTATCCTGTTCATAGATATAAAGTTTCAAGTGACTATTGTATTCACGAAGCGACTAGTATTTTCTTTCAGTTCGAAAGTATGGAAGGACTCATTCTACTAAGGCTACTACAGATGGTCTGTACACGCTATGAGGTGCAATTGTCATTGTGTCATATTTCAAATAGGTCTTCTTGTCTCCTATTCATACTACTTCAGTGCCAATAGTTATTCGATGGATTCGTTTCAGAATAGATGAAATATCTTGCATGAGCTTGTTTTTTCTGTTTTCCCTTCTGAAGAAATTAACAATATTCAAAAGTAAGCAGGTGCAAACTCACATATCATAACCGTAGGTGAAATTTTCAACTTTCTGCAGGTCAATGATAAATTGATCATTTTTTTTATATCATCATTTGATGTGAAGCCACTTTTTAACAATGCCGGTTTACCCAAATGAGGAAATATCATCGATCGTCTATTATTGTAAATGTAGCCTCAGTAAAAATTGTTAATATCAAAGCCAATCAATCAATACCTATTGAGTATCCACCTTCATGAGTCAAATTATTCACTTGAAGCCTGCTGCGTCCCCACGAAAACCACTATTTATGCACCCCCAATAATGATCCCAAGCAAATACATATGGTGACATACATCCATCATCCAAAAGTTGCACTTGTGTTTACCAGAGTAGAAATCGTTATTTTTCTGTTATCTCATTGTCCACGCAAATGCTGCGCTTCTAGATAAATAACGTATAGTAGAGAGAGCGGAGTTTGTTCCGGAATTATATTTGGCTTTATAATCACTTTTTGACGGTAATTATTCTGGCTGGGTGTGATGTATTTGTCGAGAGAGCAACGAATACAATCGAGAAATGGGTCGTCAAATAAGTGTCCGTGTAGATTTAACGATTGCTGGATTTGCAAATTCAAAAAACTGAGTCATAACGTATTCAAAAATCACTTCCTTGTGTGTTTTTTTTAATACGTTAGTTATGAAATTCCATCATATATACTGAATCATATCTGACCCTCAAATTTGTTATTAAGATGGGCTTGAAATACATAATAGTGGTGTCAGTGGATAGAAATCAGAATTAGTCTAAAATATACGAACTTTTTTACAAGTTTAAAGCAAAAATTTCTTCAAAATCCCCTAATCAGATATCAGATATATCTACCGAGTATCCAGTCTTCACGTTCTGTAACTTCAACCGTGAAGTTTGTGTCGTATGTGATATTCAGTTTGTAACGTTACCTTACTTTTTTCTGAATTCAGAGCAAGATAACGATACAAGTGCCACGACTAGCTGTGGATGATGCGGAGGCAAGAGCCTGATTCGTCTCTTATATTCTTTATAGAAGCTCAATACTGGGTTCTGAAATGGGTTACCAAAACCAAGTCCTTAAATGGGCGCCATCTACAGAATTATATAGAAATAGGGCACCCTTTTCAACACTCGTCACTGTAAATCAACGTTGTTGCTACATAGGGATATGAGACACTTCCAGACTACCAATAAAACAAGGAAAAATGGTGTAAAAATTTAATAAAGTAAATACATATAAAAAAATTGGCCCTATCCTTATACAAATGAACCAGATTGTCGGTGGTTCAGAATGAGTTTTTTATCCGATGATGGCCTCGATAATAATTTTAATAAATATAAGAACTCACCAAAGGGTTTAATGCATTAAATCTTATAATATCATATGGAAATCTTATTCTTTGAAACCGTCAATATAACTCAAAACCGATGACTGGTAATCTCCCATTCAGATGATCCAGGATTCTGGCAGTCTCCGGTAGATCTCCACACTCCCTTAATGGACTCCCCCAACTCTCATATAGTGGTGCTCCTATCTCAACCACTTGTGGTCCCCTTCTCTCAATAGTTTTTATAATTTACTACGCCTCACTTTTGCCTGAATGTTAGGTTCAGTTTTTATGTACAGTTTCAGTTTTTCTTTTACTTTTTTGTTTCAATTTCAGTTTTAATTTTATCGATTCAATTTAACTTGGCAGAACTAGAATAAAAAAACTACTGTCAAAAAAATTTCAATTGATTCTACGGTTAGCTCCAAAGTTTATTTTGTGTTCAGATTGTGTCACAAGCAATATGAAATTACAAATAGAAAAACGGAACGTTACAAGATGATGATCTCTTTTTCCAGTATCAATTGGTCGACTCTGACCTTTTCCGTTATCACAAAATGTGGAAGGGAAATATTCAAAAGGGTTTTCGTAATTCTCGAAGGAACAAGTCTTGATGCCCCGCCTAGTTTGTTTTATCATTAGCCACCAAACCAAAAAAGTATAGCTTCAACCACCATTAGGCATATCCAATACATATATGTCTGGTTTTAGCACCAAAGTTTTGTGATGAGTACGTTTAGCCAGCATCGGTGCTACCTCCGCTTTTCTGGATATTCTATCTTGAGTTTTTGTTCGAAATCAGTTTGCAATCTGAGTCACTTTTCCGACAGTTGCATATCTCAATCATGAAATTGTAGATATCTGGTCCCACTACAATACATTTCCTCATTTAGCGTTATTTATGAACTTTTTTATTGAAATTGAAATTCTTTATATGAAATAGGAAATCCTAATATAAATACAGGTCCAAGTAGGTAAAGTAGTATATAAAAAATAGTAGTATATATAAGAAGCTGAAAATAAAAATATATGCCTGAGAATATTATTACACATTACAGAACAAATATTGGAAGTATTAAAAATGGCTAATTTCATATTACAATAATATTCGGGTATAAAAACAAACAATTATTATTTGTGAGGGTAGGTGATGTAATATTCAACATATTACAATGTAACACTATAAACAGAACAGATAAAAGTATGAACCATGTGGAACATAAAAATTCAAATAGTACGTGAAGTAATATATACTACACGTTTTATATTAACTTCACCTGAATGCATGCATGTTTGTTTGTAACTCCAGAATTATCGACAGTATTGTTTGATCTATTCGCGGGCAGATGGTGCTGTACGTAATCTCCTTGAAATAATTCGAACTCACTTTACACGTATTTCTTCATTTGAAAAATGTATGTTTTCAGTAACACGCGCGCCTGCTGCCTTATTTTCAACTGAGCCTTGAATAAATATAAAGTAACAGAATCTTTTATGTGGCGCGGTAATCGATTGAAATCATTCAGTCTTCTAAAAAACAATGTTTTGTCTTATCCTAGAAATATTAATTGGTGGTTCTTGTGTTGTAGTTATGAATTTATTCTTGTACGTAATGAAGGAATCAAAAAATATTTTGGTAATAAATTTCTGGTTATTTTATAGATAATTATCATAGTTGAGTAAAACAGTCTTTCTGCAACATCATACCACTTGAAGGCATTCAGCACGAATTGAATGGGAGTGTATCTGTTACATTTTGAAATAATTGTTAAACCTCGATTTTGCAATTTCTGTAACTTCTGTATATTATTTTTATCTGAATGATAAAGGAGAGAGGAGCAATAATCAGAATGGGGCTGTATAATGGTTCTATATATTGTTATTTTTGAAAACATGGAAACTTCCGCTGAAAAATAGTTTTTTTTATATCTTTCTATAGATGCATCCACAGTATGCATTGAGTGTAAGTGATGCATCCAATACGGAGCCTGACAACCCTTCAATTTTATCTCCCTCCACTTCGAGTTGAAGCTTTCCATAGTCAGTTGATTTTAGTTTCTAACTAATTGTATCATTGAATTGGTTTTTGTCGTATCAATTTTCAGTTTACTTTCCTTAAAATATATTTGAATTTTTTTCAAGATTCGATTCATGCGCTCCACTGTTTCTACAACGTCATGGCCATAACATGCAACCAACATGTCATCTGCAAATAGATTCAGAAAATCATGACCTTGTATATAATTCACATAAATCAGGTAAATTATAAACAGCAGTAGTCTTAGGGTGCTCCCTTGAGGTACGCCTAAATTATCTGAATTCAATTTGAGAACTATTTTTCCACTCTATGACGATATGTATGTTCTCATTGCAGATCACTTCAAACATTTTCCAAGTATTTGTTTATATCGCAGGAAAATTTATAATTTGTATCCCCGCTAGGATTTCAAATGATAAACAATATTTCTACAAATTTCACTTATTCAGCTACAATCACCATCCATCTTATGTACTAACGAAAAAAAGACATCATCAAAATATTTTATTCTTTTGAAAAAAACCTATTGATGCCATTATGTGTGCAATGTAACATCGTTCAAATGTTTGAGGACCGCTGTGGCTTCTGGCTTATTCGCGTACACCTGCGACTTGAGAAAACCTCACAAGAAAAAGTCTAATAGGATCAAATTGTACAATATTGGTGGCTTATTCGCATAGATAGATAGATAGATAGATGAATAGATAGATAGCAGAGGCAGATCTGGGGCGACGGCTACAAAATAGTCACGAAGAGTATACTTGGATTTAAACCAAACCTTACTTCGAGTGATATGGAAGACGTAACAAATCACCTTTTTCCTGTACATGAGAAGGTTCAGTTTATCTGTGATAGGAATGAGAGTTTCTCAAATTTCACCATTGAATAAATCCAAAGAGTATCGACAAAGCTGAAAAATAATATAGCTCCGGGACCGGGTTACATACCCCAAGAAATACTCAAATCTGTAGCCCTAAACAAACCAGCTTATGCTGTAGCTGTATATAACAAATTAATGAATCAAGGAATCTTTCCTGCCGAATGGAAAAAGGCAAAACTAGTACTCTTGAGGAAAGAAAATAAACCTATAGACAACCCGTCATCATTTAGACGTGTCTGTCTCCTGGATTCTGAAGGAGAACTCTTCGAACACCTAATACTTGAACATCTTAATGAGGAAATTGTACGAACAGGGGGTTTAGCTAACCGACAGTTCGGGTTCAGAAAAGGGCGCCAAACAGTAGACGCCGTAAACACTGTAGTTAATATTGCCAATCAGGCAAGAATTCAACGAAATCTCTGCGTAGCCATAACGCTGGACGTGAAAAATGCTTTCAACAGTGCAACATGGCAATTCTTATTGGAGGCCCTTAGAAACATAGGTGTGGAGGAAAACCTAATTTATATGATAGCCTCATATCTGTCAGAGAGATAAATTTCACTGGAAGCCATTGATGACACAAAAACTATCAGTATAAATAGCGGTGTCCCACAGGGATCAGTCCTAGGACCTACATTGTGAAAAATCCTGTATGATGAGCTTTTTTCAACTGAATTACCCGATGGAACTAATTTGGTAGGATTTGCAGACGACGTTGCAGTAGTAGTGGATGTTAATGAATGTAGCAAATATAGAGCAATACTACGAGTATCGAAGTGGATGAAAAGTAGGCGCCTGAAACTAGCCCCAGAAACCAAAACCGAAGCCGTGCTCCTGACAAAGCGTAGAAAAATAGGGCTAATCAATTTTGATATCGAAGGAACACAGATTTGACTGGGCAAGGCGGTAAAGTACTTGAGAGTATGACTTGACACTAAGCTGACCTTTGCAGAGCATATAAAACAAAGTGTACTTAAGGCTGAGAAAACAACTACAGCGCTAGCAAACCTGATGCCCAATATCGGAGGTCCCAGAGCCTCAAAGAGACGAATTATGTCAGACGTAGGTCATTCACAGATTCTGTACGGTGCACCATCCTGGTATACCGCAATGCAAAATAAGAAACTAGTACAGAAATTAAGGGCGGTGCAGAGAAAAATGAACGTTCGGACGTGCAGTTCATATAGAACAATATCCGCTGAGGCAGCATGCGTCATAGCGGGAGTTTCTCCGATAGAAATTCAAGTGCTGGAGAGAATGGAGCGCTACAGTGGTCTGGGAAGAAATGCAGCCAGGAGAAACCTCATGTGTTAGTGGCAACTGAAATGGGACAGTGGTCCATATGGGAGATGGACGTACCGACTCATTCCAAACGTAGAGAGCTGGGTTAACCGACCCTTTGGAGAAGTAGACTACTACCTTACTCAAGCACTTTAGGAAGATCTCAAAGGAGAAGAGACCTCATGGGACTGTGCATACAAAGTAATGAGGAAAATTATCGAGACAAAGGAGAGGGAGAGTAAAAATTGAAGTACCTAGTTACCATATATTTTGTTTGTTTGTTTGTTTGTCCGATCTTTGGATATATCACGGGTCAAGTACTGAAGTAATGCGAGAGCAGTTCCCGGTACTTGGCACCGAGAATAGGGGGAGGGGTTTTAGTCGGTAAGAATCCGGCACAGCGTCTATGAAGATTTGACCTCCTCCTTCAAAAAAAAACAAATGAATGAATCACCAGCTTGCATGAAAACAATAAACAGCATTTACCATTTGTATCATGTTATCAGATGTTTCACTAGAAAGAATGATAGACGTGTCATCTGCATAGAGGAATTTTTTTCCATGACTCATATTAGGAGGAAGATCATTTACATACAATAAAAAAAATTGTGGACCAGGAACGCTGCCCTTAGAGGTACCTGTTGTGACTGAAAATTTATTCGATATGATGTTATTCTTCTTCACCTAAAAACGTCTATTCGCCAAAAAAGAAACAAGTAATTGATTTATATTACCACAAATCCCTAAGTTGAAGAGTTTGTCTGCTACATAAACTTGCAACTTAAGAAAGCCTCGCAAGAAAAAGTCTAACGAGGTCAAATCGTACAATCTCGGTGTCCAGTTCACATCACCTCCACGTGAGATGACTCACTCAGCATTGAGCTGGTGATTGTGGCATTGCGCTGGTGATTTGGCAAAACAGATTGAATAAATGTCAACTTATTTGGCAGATGCTATCAATTGTCAAAGTTCGGAAGCCCCTGTTACAAGACCCTACAGTTCGAAATATTGAGATGGTAGAATTCATCCATGAAATCATGAATATGATTACAAATAAAATAAGCTTCGACTCTCATGATATTATTTTGAAATTCTGAATTTGTTTTCCGGATTTTACTCCATTCTCATTTTCAGTAAAATCCACCAGCACTCAACATATATAATCACTGCTTGAATTATTTTCATGTAATCTATGGATTTTATGATGATCAAAGGCAAATTATTCGCTGAAAACAGAGGAGCAATGAACTCAATTAAATACCGTAATAGGCAATACATACCCGAGTAATGGCAAGCAGTTAACTAAATTATTCAACAAGAAGTCTTCATTTTGGAAGCAACTATTCTGCATTGGAGGTAAGTCTAGTCAATTAGGCTGTTTGTCAAATATTTATGGTATCGATTTCATGAAATTATTCAACAACTACGTGTTGTGTAGGTAAATTGTGAAAACAGCTTCAGATCAAGGCTAGTTCTAGTTGAATTTAGATATGAATAATATCGTAATAATAAGAGCAATTGTCATGTATATTTTCTTGGTTACTGGGTTATGCATTTCTTGAGATGGAAAAATATTATTTGGAGCAATATCATCGAAAAGAAAGCTCAATCTATCACTTCCATTCAGACAAATCAAATCATTTTCGAGGTGTAGCACACATGACATTTCCATGATATAAACTTGAAATTAGTTTACGTAATACATGGGCTGAAAAGTCCCTGGTCTGAGAAAAAAAAATGCGTTTTTTTTCGTTCAGAATTGGCTTTGTTCATCAACGTAATCTACATCAAGATCAACACAATCATTTCAGCGCCGCTATAACATTTTAATACCACTTTCGTCGAACAATTCATCTTTTGCTATAAATTGGCCTGAGTTTTAGCAATAACCTTTTCATGCGAGTAAAATTCTTACGTTGAGCATTTTTTGAAGCTCTGCAAAAATTCAGTAGTCACTGGGAGCCAAATCTGGCGAATACGGTGGATGTGGGAGCAATTCGAAGTTCAATTCATATAGTTCTGCCATTATTTTGATTGACTTGTGACACGTTGTATTGTCTTCATAAAACAACATGTCTCTCTTTGCTACACGCCGTCGTTTCTTTGCAATTTCGGCTTTCAAACGCTTCAATAACGCTATATAATATCCACTGTTGATAGTAATTTCCTTCTCAAGATAGTCGATGAATACTACACCAGACACATTCCAAAATACCGAGGCCATAACCTTTCCAATCGATTACTGTGCTTTTGGACGTTTTGGACGAGGTTCATCAGTTGCTCTCCTTTCAGATGACGATCTTTTTGATTCTATAGAGAAATGATGAATCCATGTTTCATTCATTGTCACATACTCATGCAAAAATTCCAGTGTGTTATGTTCAAATATGGCCAAACTCTGCTCAAAATCATCAAGACGTGAGCTCAACAAACAGATCGCGCGGCACTCACTATGAACAGAAAATTTTCATAGTCAAATGCTCATATAATATAATGCCAACACGCCAACATTCCAACTCAGTGTGACGTCCTATGCGTTCTGTATCATCGGTGTCTTTACGACCACATTTGATGTCAGCAAAATAACGTTCAATTGGTATTTCTGATGGAGCAATGTCCTTACTTACAACACTTTTCAAACCATTGCTTCCCTTGAACTGTATTTTTTACATCAAGAAGCATTGTATATTTAAAACACGGTATTGTTCCTGATCCACTGTTTTGAAAATGACAAAGATCTATCACTCTTAGCACAATAACTCACGAGTAGTGAATAGTAACAGCTATTCACTACCAGCTATTCAGTACCAACTGAATAACCACCAGTATGCTTATCAAACCAGCAAATAGACAGATTCAGCATCAAACAACCTTGTTGAGAAAATCTCCCAATCCCTTGACAACAAGGAGATTACGGTTGCTGTATTTCTTGATATTGAAGGAGCATTTGACAATGCACTACCTGAATCTATAGGATTGTCTCTGGCTAGAAAGGGTATAGAATCGACGAAAACTGGCCGGATCTATGCCATGGTAGTAAACAGAACTGCAACTAGGACTCTTCAAGGCGAGGCTATCAGGTTCAGGGTCACCAGGGGCTGCCCTCAAAGTGGGGTACTATCTTCCCTTCTGTGGTCGCTCCTGGTGGATAGTCTGCTTGATGCCCTCGACAGAAGAAAAGTTGATCTGCAAGCTTATGCAGATGATTTTGTCATCTTGGCAAGGTCCACGTCGGAAAGGGTAGCTTGTAATATCCTCCAAAGCGCGTTTGACGTTGTTCACAGTTGGTTCCTGAGGGAGCAGATGTCTCTCAATCCCAGCAAAACTGTGTTAATCCCCTTCACTAAGAGAAGGAAATTGGACGAACTAATGCCACTTTCCCTCAATGGTGTGGTCTTTATGGACATGTCGAAGGATTTGTGGTAAGACTTGGGGTTTAGGTCCCAAACAAATCCATTGGATATATGTGATGATTGTCAGACCGTATGGTGCAATTGCTTGGTGGCCGAAGGCTTTACAGAAAACGGCCCAAGCGAAGCTCTCTGACTTACAGAGACAGGCTTGTCTGGCTATCATTGGTGCCATCAGTACCACATCGTCAGCGGCCATGGAGATCCTTCTAGATCTACCTCCTCTCCACGTTTTTCTGAAAAGAGAGGCTAGATGGACTGCATACAGACTTGTGCACATTGCCAATTGCACAAATCAATTCAATGCAGAGTGCAACAGACTGTTAGTTGACATTGGAAGTCACAGCATTCTTAAATGACCTCTGACTTTATGCCTCCAACTGTCAAGTACTGCCTTATAAAGTACTATTCTCGAGTAGAGAGGACTGGATCCTGCGGGAGAAGGAAATATTAAGAGCAGATAGTTGTTGGTTCACAGATGGATCAAAAACACCTTCCGGTTCTGGTGCAGGTGTTTTCAGTCGCAGACCCAGGACAGAGTTATCTACCTGCCTAGGAACTTATGCGACTGTATTTCAAGCGGAAATTTACGCTATTGAATTGTGTGCGGAGGTTGGATAAATCCAACCTCACTCACAAGTCAATAAAAATATTCTCGGATAGTCAAACGGCGTTGGAAGCTCTTGGCTCCCACCGAGCAACGTCGAAATTGGTAGCAAATTGACAAAAAAAGACTCTTCTCGATAGGAAGACTAAACAGATTGTCTCTGGTCTGGATTCCTGGCCGTACTGGCCTGGAAGGTAATGAAGCTGCCGACTCTCTTGCAAAGGAGGGTGCTGCAAGTGGCTTCATTGGACCAGAACCTGTCACTAGCATCGCTTTGGGCTTTGTCAAACAAACACTTAACACCTGGATGGCAAGAAGAGTTATGGACTTCTGGCAGAATCTTCCAGGATTGGCTCACTCCAAGGCGTTTATTCACCCTTCGAAGCTTAATACCAAACAGTTGTTGGACTACAGTAGGGATGAACTACGATGTCTAACAGGCCTTCTTACAGGCCTGCATGTGAATCATCACATGCAGAGACTTGGACTGTCGGAAGACAGTGTGTGTCGCCTCTGTCTGGAAAATGATGAAACTGCAGAGCATATACTTTGTGCCTGCCCCGCTGGGGACAGAATCAAGTTCTTTTAGTTCGGCGGATCCGTACTCGCACCATATGACCTGAAAGACCACTCACCATACAAACTAATCGGCTTCGTTAAGAAGCTGGGAATATTTGGCCGAGTGTGAATTGGTGTGATCCACAATAAACCCTTATGGATTACGGTGGAGGGTTAAATAGACCCACTCACTTTAGACCTACCTACCTACCAACTGAAAAGTTGGTGAATGCAATACGACCAGTGACATCTATTTGTTAGGCTCGGGACTAGTATTTCACCAGACACAATGGGTACCTACTTTGGAATTGAAAACTTTGTAATACGCCTTGGTAGAATTGCTAGGTATTCATAAACTCATGGGGGGATTGCGCAATAAATCATACTAGTTTTTAAAAATAGTATTGAACATAATACCTATAATCTGAGCCGAAACTATACGCTTTCGATTTATTCTATAAAAATTCAAATAAATTGTATTCACGTATATTAACTTATTATTATTCTAACTATTATAGTAATCAATTTTGAGATCCTTTACATACATTCCAACATCATAACATTCGGGGGAAAATTTAAGATAATGAAATTCTGAAAAATATTCCAGTTGAGTTTCATCCAATCACAAAATGTCAAGCTCTGACGTATTCAAGTCATATTCAAAATATTTTTGTTTCTGTTGCGAAAGGATAAACAAATTGTACCAATCATCGCTTTCTGAGTAGAGTGGGACGATGAAAATGAAATAGAGTGAGGGATACAACCAATGCATTGTTTTTTGAGGAGTTACTTCCCACTGATTCACTTCAACCATGATATTTTTCGTCCCTTCATTCAGAGTAGCCACAATTGAATTTTTACACCACTTCCAGAAAGAATAATGGACTAATAAAATTGAATGTAGGTGTTCGTTTGAAAGCTAGCGAGCGTGAGTCAATAATGAGATTAGAATGATATTCGAGTGCCGCAATACGAGATGGCAATTACGTAATGGGGTTGCCGCATCGAAAGCTGTTATAACTGATTGTGAGAAAATATGATTCTGGTTTTCAATCCTGAAATTCAATTTCTTTCGTGAATTCATGAATGTGAGGTGCATGCATTCTGTTTTAACTTCTGCAATTGCCTGTAAGTTTTTTGTCCAGCACTTGCAACTGGAAGTTTATCCAATAGATATAGATATAAATATAGTTTATTGGTCTATTTAAAAAAAACTTTTACAATTCATGGGACAAGTCATGAAACAACTCATATGAATGAAAAGATACAAATTCGTCACTTTAACCAATTCAGAACATAATTTATACAAACAAATACATATTGTTATACTAATATATACACCCCTATATACATATGTATACATTTACATATACACACACATATATTGCACAAGAATTTAAACACATTAAAACGACTCTGTTACAAAAAATATTTGCAGTACGTTTTTTAAAATGAGTTTTATCAGTTCTATATACTTCTTGCCACAGCCCTCACACCTTATTTCATAAATCCCAATAACCGTTGAATCAATAATAACGTATAGACAAACGTGAAAAGTTGTCAGAAATAAATGAATTTTCCCTAAAATCATAATTACACAAAATAAATTTACACTTCCATTTTTTATTCGTCCGAAATACTCATACAGAAACAAATTATATCGATATAAAATAACAAAAATAAAACTATCAATATATCCTGTCAAAAATAACATACTCCAATCGAAATTTTGAATTTGTTTCCTCTAGTAAGAGTATGTCTGTGTATACAAGACGACTTGTAAACAGCCATAAAAGCCACTATTAAAAACAGAATTTATCTTCCAAACAAATCAAGAATGAATACCAACACAACGAACGTATGCGGAAATTACTAAAATATTCAACAGAGAAACTATCAAATATAAACGGGGTTCGTAACCAAGCCTGACGTTTAAAATGAAATCGCTTAAAATGAACCAAACGCGTCAGCATTTCTATTTAATTCCCAACCCTAGGGGTGAGTTTCGTAGGGGTGTACCGGATATTCGCATACTGGATATTCGATATAAGCGAATACTTTAAAATTTACTACCTCTCTCTCTACAAGGGTAAGCCCAAACACTTACCTGGGCCACAATTGAGTTATATTCGAAGGTAATATCGACTTGGAATGTGATGCAGATGCAGTAATTTTAGATAGAANGTGAGTTTGTGAATAAACCCTTTTTTCAGAAAGTCATCCATCTTCTCACAGTATGTCTTACCATACTCGAAGCTTTCGTCCATTGTCCTATCCGTAGTTGCTAAACTATTCAACGCATTATTTCTGCTTTCTGGGAGAACAAAATTTTCATTTCTCCATAAGAGTCTTGTTTCCCATCTGTCTCCAATTCTTCTCATAGTCTTATCTAGAATGGTTTGTGCCCTCCTGTCCTCTTTTGACATGTGTTTTTCAATTTTATCTGTTCCAGAAATTTCAATATTCCATTGTTCTCTCACAAGTTCGTGAAGTTTGTCTAAATCATTCCTCTGTTTTCCATGAGTATAACAAGCAAATTCATTTTTTTTTAATTGTGAGTACCTGGTTAAGAATAAACATTTCCATGTACAACCCAACCCAGCAATGTTTTACTTGCTGCTGGATCATTCCATGGACCAGTAATAATCTTTCTGTTGACCAATAACGGCCAATTGTCTTGACCAATTAAGATTCTAGGTTTGGTATTTATCATTGGAGCAATTTTCTTATTTATATAAGGATATTTTTTGAGAATCTCACCTGTTTCCACAGTTTGTGTAGATAATGATGAGCCTTTCATTGTTCTTGCATGTCTTACATGAAACTCCGCACTGCTTTCTTCTGACTTTATTGTGAAACTGACAACTCTGGAATCTTCTTGTTCTTTGACTTGATTGTTAGTCCATTGAATGCTAAGTTATTGTTGGGGTCCTTGGAGATTCAATTCGTTTGCCAATTGTTCTTCCATCAATGTGACTGTCGAAGCATCATCTAAAAGTGCATAGGTTTTGACATTTATCGTATTATAACTAACGGTGACCGGTAGAATTTTGAGAAATATGACAATTGACTTCAACATCATTGACATTTTCACTGGGATTCGAGGTGGATTCCAAATTTGTAATATCATTTTTATCATATGATGGGTGCAAAAGATGATGATGATATTTTTTGCAGTTATTAATATTGCAAATATTCTTCTTTATACAGGCATACACATTATACAAAGGCACAAGACAAAAAAAACAAATTTTTTCGAAGTCACCAAATTCCATCTTTCTTGAACTGAGAAGGATTTGAATGTACAACACAAGCTCAAACGATGTAAATCTTTTTTACAACATTTACACTTCTTTTTATCCACTGTAGTCAAAGTAGTATTTTTTTTTTATTGATTTGGCCGTTACTTGATGAAGATCCATAGTAATTTCACAAACTACACCTAAACGATTTGATCTCCACAAACTTTATAGAAAAAATATATCACATTAGCTTTTTCAAGTGATCAATCACTTGAAAAAGCTAATGTTTAGCGAAACATGTGATATATTTTTCCTATAAAGTTTGTGGAGATCAAATCGTTTAGGTGTAGTTTGTGAAAAAGTAGTATTTTTTCTACCAGAACTACGCCCTATATGGGTTTCTGTCAAAAGACGTTTTCTGCCATTTTGGCATTTCGATCTGACAAGCTGACTTTTGATTGAGCCAGTGACAGAATTCAACCAATTTAAATTCATACGAATTTTCTTTCGAAATATGTTCAATCCACATCATTTTGTATGAATTGGGAAGTTCAATAATTAATTCTTGTAGAAGAATAGGATTCTGAAGGTGATCATTTCCATTTAGGGGTTCAATAGTTCCATCAAGGTTTTTAACTTCATCGGAAAATTGTATCAGTAAGTCTAGTCTTTTCTCTTTCGCGATAGGAAAACATTTCACCTTTTCGAGTAACATAAAAATTATTTGTTTAGGTTGTCCAAATCTACTTTTCAGAATGTTCATTATTTTGTCAACATTCTTAGCCATAATTAGTAGACTTGAAATTTGGCCATTCCATAGGATTGCCACTAAATATTGGCAATTCCTTTGGCATTGACTGTCGCGCTAAAAATGTTTTAAAGTGTGAATCAGGTATTTGATGATCACTTTCTGTAATAGTTGATTTTAAATAATGATCCTTTACCTTATTTTCCATTTTCGAACTTGGAGATGATTCGTTATGCAAAATTTTCTGCCATGTATGTTCTCCTTTGACCGATTTATTTATATCAGGTCTACTCACCCTCTCACTGAACTCACTTTCCTCTGAACTCAGCTCATCATCCGCCAATCGTGATAATTTCAACGCTAACTCAATATCAAGCATTTCTTCTTTCTTCTGAAGTAGCTCTTGATGTTTTGATTCACTGTTCTTTGTTTTTGACATATTGTGATTTCTGCTACGTTTTTTCCCTGGGCCTTTAACTACGCCGTAACAGAAGTTTTTCGGACATATAACCACAGATTAGTTCTGTTGGCAGCGAAGGACCATTTGTTAATTATTAATCTTATTACCTAAAATGTATAAGATTCCTTTATATCAGGCCGAATGACCATTTGTTAATTATCAATCTTACCTGAAATGTATAAGGTTTCTTTATATCAGGCCGAATGACCGAATTTTGATAATTTTTTGAAATTCGATTTTCAGAGAGTCAAAAACAATACTTTATTTATATTCTTATCTTAATTGAAAAATGCGGGCTTGCCTTTTGCATGGTAATTTCAATCCTCATTTTATTGGACTAGTAGGCAGACAACTAAATTTGATATGGAAAATCTAATTATTGTGGAAATATATTCGGAAAAATGATTTGATGAACATGTCATATATCAAAGTGGAGTAGATTATATTTATTCACATGGCACTTCATGAAATAAAACTCCTAAGAATATAGGAAATATAGGAATATAGGAAAATGATATTGACCAAAATCTAAAGATGATACAATGGTTGTAGAAAAATAATTGTGTAATTGGCTGAATCGTCTTATGTAACGATATACCGGGTGGAGATCCCAAACGACAAGGTCCCTGTGAACCAATTGAAAACTAAATACATCGGAATGTACAAAAATCATACCTTCAAATTGTTATCAAAAATGAAAGGTTTTGTGCTATTGACTTCCATAGAAACCCTTAGGTACTCGATATTATACAAAATGTTCCAAAATCATTGTCACTTTTTTATATTTCCGAACAAAAATAAATTACAAATAGAAAAATATTTTTTGGTCTGAACAATATGATATCCAATTATCTTTTATTTCATTTTGGAGTTTTCTATACCAAAAATGAAGAGTTTTTCAGATATTGGCTTTTACGAATAGTAGTTCTTATGTCATTCTTTGAATCAAGATAGCTTTAAAATGACATTTATTTGATTTGCTCACATACTTCTCATTGACAGTTGCTGTACTTTATTTCATCGAAAAAACTGTTCACTGAAATGAAGTTATCATTCACGTTTATGTTTGAAGGTGGTTGACAATGTTTCGTGGTGTATTTCATCAGTTCGGACTTCCATTGTCTAATATAATATAAATTGATTTGATAACCCTAAAAAAATCAAGAAGATTAACCGATAATAACAATTTTATCAAACAAAAAACTGGAATTACAAAGAAATAACATACAACAACAACCAAACAAATTAAAATTGAAATATTAATAAAAGCTGAAAAATTTGAAAAAATTACAAATATTATTAACGAAAAATGAAAACATAAAAATTAAAATATTTCATACCAAGTTATGTCACAACGTTTCTATTGTTAGTATCCACAATCATCTTCGGGTGATAACTATATATTATATTAGACAATGGAAGTCCGAACTGATGAAATACATTTACGTTTATATTCTGACATTAGTTCGTTAATCGTTAAACAGAAGTACAAAATATACGTACAATTTTTTTATTATTCATCTGGAACAACAACAAAATATGAAACACATATGTATTTAATTCAACGAAATGACGACCATCGTGTTGAATACAATGATCCACCATCTCTATGAAAGACTGCTTGAGATTTAATAACATTTGAGGTGTCACTTTTCGAAAAGCAGCCCTTATTCTCTCCTTCATATTCTCCTGTCTGATACTGTATTAGAAATGTGCCGGAGCTCCATCAAATTATAACCACATCCGTGTCTGATATTTAGCGGCACATTCTCTAGAAGCTTAGGCAAATCATCTCGTAAAAATTATATTGATATATATTGACCATTCAATTTTCCATAAAAAAGTGTGGTCCAATATCTTGTGTACCCATAATTCCTCCCCAAACTTTAATAGACCATCTATTCTGGTGATCCACAGTGCGGAAAAAATGAGAATTCATATCACTATAATAATGGAAGTTGTGTCTGTTTACTGAACTGTTATGAAAAGTAGATTCATCAGAAAATAAAATGGATTCCAAAAAATGTTCAACACCACTAAACTTGGTCAGAACACATAGACAAAACTCGATTCGTAGATGGAAGTCTTTTTCATATAATTTCTGGGGCATCTGGATACGGTATTGGTGAAATTTGTATTTTTAAAAAATCCTAGAAATGCTCAGCTGCTTATCCCTGTATCGATCTCGATGTTGCGTTGACTAGTGTGAGGGTTTTCTAGAATTGATCCAATACTGAGAAATTCATTTCCAATGATAGGTTTTGGTCTATTTGACTTGTCATAAGCTATACTTCCAGTTCTTTCAAATTGATGTATGAATCGTCTGAAAACCAACTTATTTTTATGATTACGGTCTGGATATTTTTGGGCATACACCCTCGAAGTCAAAAAGCAATCTTCTAAACACTCACTAATCGCTAAAATCATATCTATCCGGTCTTAAATGGGACAGGTTTACATTCTGAACGGTGATAATTCAGTGAATGTATTGAATAACGTTAAACACAAAAACTGTCAATAAGAATTCTTTCAACACAAAAAAAACAAATTTTTTTGAAGTCACAAAATTCCATCTTTCTTGAACTGAGAAGTATTTGAATGTACAACACAAGCTCAAACGATGTAAATCTTTTTTACAACATTTACACTTCTTTTCATCCACTGTAGTCAAAGTAGTATTTTTTTTTTTCTGATTGATTTGGCCGTTACTTGATGAAGATCCATAGGCATTTCGATTCAACGAGTTGAATGAATAACGTTTCAAAGCTTTCTTGGTTCAAAGAATGCATTGAAATAAGAATTACTATTTGAAATAGCCATTATCTGAAAAACTATTGAGGTTAGTTATAGGAAACCCCGAAATGAAATGTAAGATAATTGCATTTTATATTATTCAAATCGAAAAAATACAGGGTATTCTATTTGGAATAACAAAGTTATTTTTGTCTGAAATTCTAAAAAGATGACAATGATTTTTCAACATCTTGTATAATATTGAGAAACAGGTTCTATCGAAAGCAATAGTTTTGGTTTACAGGGACAGTGTCGTATGGGCTGCCCCACCCTGTATATATAATTTCCACATTCCACTAACTACAGTAGTCGCCTCCTGAACTGAAACTGAGTAATTTCAATGAGAAACGTATTGAGCCTGATTGGAACATGGTGTATCAATGCAACTATAATAAATTTCATTTGAAAAGGGAAAACTAGTGTGACCTGAAATGGAATCAATTATTAAATGGATTGAACAATGAATAATACATACTTAGTAACAATACAAACAGTAGAAATGAAAATGTAAATAAAAATGAAAATGGAATAATAGAAAAGAAGGGAATGATATTTGAAACTGTTAAGGTTATTCATATCCACAGTCGTTTTTGGGTGATTCACCAGCTCCACCTCCTGGATGATGAGAGCCCTGAGAATCTTCTCCACACGATTACTATGTGCAGAAGCTAGAATCCCTTCTTCCCCCCACTTGCTTACAAGTGGTCCTCAACCTCACACTTGGTACCACTCCAGCAAGTCTGTATATTTTTTCGTACTGGCCCCAGGCAGTGGAGGCATACAGGATGATGGAAGTAGGATTGTACTGATTAGTATCAGTTTCACTTGGAGATCCATGTTACTTATGCGACCATCGACCAATGATGAGGTTGATGTTGTATAGTGCAACTTTCGTCAGCTCGAACCTCTGTGTAATAATAATATAACAATAATAATAATATGTATTTATTCACTTTCTTAAGATTATTTGCAGTAAATATACATGTACATATGGAAATAAACAGTGAACAAATAAAATACATCTTATGAGGCAAAATGATCTGTCTGTGTGTGAGGAATGAGAATACTTAATCTGACAATGAATGAGATTCATGCATTGAGTTAAGTACTAAGATATAAATTCGAATCATTTTATTGGAATAAGTACCAGATATAAATAAGAATATAAGTTTTAACTGGACATATTTGAATAGAATATGAAGAATGTTGTTTCTAAAATGTTGAATAGGACTCGTCCTAACACCGTCCCCTGGGGTACACCACATGTTATAATTTCCTCTCCACTCATATGATTGCCCACTTCAACCCTTTGCTCTCTGTTGTAAAGAAAACTTTTGAAAAGATTATTCGCCATATCTTTGATTCCCATTACGCCCAGAAGAATCAATAAGACGGTGTCGAAAGCTTTCCTGAGGTCCATGAAAACAGCAATAGAAGGTTTCGAATCATTCAAACATGAATAAATTTGCTGGGTTAGGTTTTTTATTGGGTCTTGGGTGGACATATTCTCTCTGAAGCCGTGTTGTGATTCTGACGACAACTGGTATTTTTCAAGAAACATATTCAATCTCTTTGTGTGATATAGTATTTTCATGTTAGTTCCTTGGAGAGGGTGACACCTAGGTAGAGGGTGACATCTAGATATCTTGCTCAGTTTGACTAAGAAATTTCCTGTCCGTTGAAGATGACTTGCTCTTCCGGCTCTACATTCACCCAGGTGGATAATATCGCCTGACTTGTTAGGATTGATACTGAAGGTTGACCCATTTCTCGAATCTCTCCACGATGTACACCGAAATTAGGTGTGGAGAATGAACTGAGCCCTCTCGGAACAACTACTTTTATACAAACATTGAATTATACGAAAGACAGTTACTTTTAGATCAAATACTTTCATATCAACATTGAATTGAATTAAAGACAGTTTTTCAATTCAGTTTGAACGCCAAATATTCCTTATGGAATCAAATCAGACATAATTCACAGGAACTCAATCCAAAATAGTATTTGAAGGAGATAACATTTCACTTACATGGAAAATAGAACAACCAGCTTCATCGGAGCAGAACCTGTCATTGGCATCGCTTTAGTTTTGCCAAACAAACATTGAACACCTGGATGGTAAGAAAATTCATGGAAATCTTCCAGGATTGACTCACTTTAAGGCGTTCATTTACCTTTCGAAGCTTGTTGGACTACAGTAGGGATGAAATAGAGGTGTCTAACAGGCCAATGGCGATGTGTCAGATTGAGAAACTTGTCTTATTACCTCTTCAGCAGCGATCTGGATGATATTACAAGATGAAACACTCAATTGATTCTCAATATCACGATTTTATGTCACGGATGAGTTAAATCTACTCTTGCTACAATGAGACTGTTATGACTTATTTCTTGTTTTCAACATCTCTGTTTTTCTTTATCTATTCATACCTTCCAAATCTATCAAAAGATTGTTTCTGTTTGCTTGATTTCTATCAATATAGTTTTCATAGGCATCATCTTCATGAATGGACTTCTGATTTGTCTCGTGATTTGTCATGTTGAACAACGGTGGATTAGCTGTTATGAAAAAAACTCTAACAATGTTAGTAATGCTATTCATTCGTTAGTACATCGCATGGTGAAATAAACAACATTTTCATTATCTTTGAATATTAAATTGAATAATAACCCATAAAATTGCATCCGCTTCAGCTATAAAATCTACATTTTATCTAGTAGTAAAATATTTTAAGAATTCAAAAACAGAATCAAAGTAACTTTTAGTAATAGCAAAATAGCCCAACAGGATACACGAAATTAGAATACAAAATCATTTAATCAAAGTCAGAGAACTTGCATTACAATGAATTCTCGTAATCAACGTTCTATATGGGGTGACTCTAAGTTGTTTTGATGAAGTAAATATGTTGCGGTTGTTGTAGTTTCACCCTCTGTTTTAGACCCTCCCGAAGAAATCCATTATTCAGCCCTTGGTGTGGTAAGTTGGTGTACAAGGGGGTACTCTGAAAGAAATANTTTCGTAGAGGGATCGATTCCGCTCTCGTTTCATGAAGCTCTTCCATTGAAAGGGAACCAGGACCATGGGGACTGCAACTGATATTTGAGGGCAAGAATTACCGAAGTCCATTGACCGCACTGAAAAAGAAGAAGGTGTACCAATCACTTGCGAATTAACTTTGATAGGAGGCTGATGAATATCCACATAACCCGGCTTGTTTCGAAGAGATTTTAGTTTCGTACTGAAATTAGGGCAATGCATGATCTTATCAAAATTATGTGTAGGAGGAATAGTTCCAAGGACCGAAGCAGCATTACCACGTTGGATAGCAATACTAATTCTTTCTATCAAAAAAGAAGTAGAACAGTGATCTTTCAATGCTTGGCCTATACTCCTTTCGAGTTCATGAACGAATAACAGAGATTCCGGGCCACAAACACCAAAAGTTTCAACAGCTACTGTATGGAACAGATTTTAGTATTTCTCTCGTTTCAATTGTTCGCCAGAAAATGCTGTGGTTCCAGCAGACTTCGAACTTCCAGCTAGATGGGAAGCTGCGATCGTGTCAACGCAAGTGAAGTCCTATACCACAGGTTCACCGTATTTCCATGGTATGAGAGACATATCATCTGATCGTTTACCATCATCTCGACTAGTATCTAAGAGTTCCAAAATGGCAGGAACTTCCACTGACACTATGTATACCATGTGAACCTTCCTCATCAACTATACTACCGCAAACACAAGTATGAGGCACACAAATAGATGAACCCATCCTAAGTCCTACTGCTATTCTGAAAGATTCATCGTCTAATAGTGTTCCAAGAGATGCAACTGGTAAAGCATTCAGCTAAACACCCGATTCCTTGATCATTGCTGCTTTCAGACGAGTCTTATCGTATAGAGGTCGGTCCCATGCCATGCCAAAGTGATTCACCTTCAGCATAAAAAACGTCTTTGATATTGATAAATATGGAAAGAAGGATGGAATATAGCCGAACGTAGCCCTAGTCCGGATGCGTTGCTTGGAGCCATGAATCATTATTGAAATTATTGTTTTTAACATATTCCGTCGTGTTGTGTAGTAAATTATCAAATTTGTCAATATATTTTTTTTCATTTTCTCAATAAAAAGTATTGACCCTAACACAAAGAATTTACTAATCAAAGTAGAAGCATCATGAAATACAATTCAACAAACATAATTTAGTTTATGAAAAAAAAGGAAAAAAAAGACAATACTCCAAAGGTGCTACTACGTTCCCTCCTGTTAATGAAAGAGGACATATACCTCCTCACACACAAGGGATTTTGGTGAAATTGGACAGTTTATTTTTATCACAATAGGAGCAGCAATCGATGTCAAATTCTGATAAAAGCTATAACAATAAATTTTACAAACAAATTTCAATCAACCTTCAGTTCAGAAAGTTACAACTTTACAAACGATATAAAGTCATGAACCCTCAGTTTGATAAGTAGAGCCTATATCATCTTCTGATGATCCTAATTTGGTTAGCGAAACACGTATCGAGAGACAGTGTTTTCATTTTGGTGTGGAAAGAGTGTTTTCTACAGATTTCGAAGGACGTAAAAATGTAATTCAGAGTATGAATGGGGTATTTTTTGTCTTATATAAAAACATTTTGTTCCTTTCAGATAATCAGATAACTTTCAATAGTGAGTACATGTCTTTCTGGCAAAGTAATAATGGGAAGGTGAGTAGTAAGTAAATCAAATGCAGGCTACAACGAAATGCTGGTTGACACTGGAAGTCACAGTACCTCTGACCTCTGACTTTATGCCTCCAACTGTCAACTAGGAACTGCCTTATAAAGTATTTTTTCCGAGAAGAGAGGATTAGATCCTCCATGAGAAGGAAATATCAAGAGCAGATAGTTGTTGGTTCACAGATGGATTAAAAACACCTTCAGGTTCTGGGCAGGTGTTTTCAGTTGCAGACTCAAGAAACAGGAAATTCACGCTATCGAACTGTATGCGGATATATTGGAAGAATCCAACCTCATACACAACTCAATGAAAATATTTTCGAAACTGAATTACTTTTCGAAATTCCTTGAAACCAAACGAACAAACGTTTTTTTTCTGATTGATTCGGCCATTACTTTATGAAGATCTATAGTAATTTCAAAAACTGCAACTCACGATTTGAATCACTTGAGAAAGCTACTGTGCTAGCGAAACATGTTGTGATATATTTTTCAAATAAATTTTGTGGAGGGCAAATCGTGAGTTGTAGTTCTTGAAAAGAAAAAACGTTTGTCACACCCATTTGATACACCCCGTGTAATACCCACGTTTTGGCTACAGTCACATAAAAGCCGACTCCGCTCTCAACGGGGAATAAGGGACAGAAGGTCGAGATCATTCACACGTTCCCTTTCAGACGATCCGACCGCATTCAGATTAATCATCCGATCAACATAATTGCGTTTCCGTAAGTGTACTCGGCCGGTAACACCCTGTGTAATTAACATGGCCATGCATCATGCCGCCTGTCATAACGTACATCGCTCGATTCCATAATAAGATCGCTTCTTCCGCGGAAATACGGGAAGGAGGCTGTAGGGGGTGGCTGTGAATAGGATTTTTCCAATTAAAACATTTTAGATACGATGCCGTCCCGATTCAGCTTTGTGATAAGGTATAATTAGAGTTCGACTTGAATCTGGTGTTCGTCAGAGCACACACACATGCCTTGCTCAAAATAACTCTGGTTCTTTTGAAATCATTGAAAAGCTATCTTAAAAAATCATAAAAATAAGACTGCACTAATAAGTTTGAGAAAATGTTGACAGATATACGGGGTGTAACATGAGTACGCTAAAATATTCAAGTGACTTATTTCTGAGACAAGTGTAAGTCTATATGAACTTGTGTCCAGAAATGCTTAATTTCGGAGATACAGGGCAATGAAATTCAATATTTTTGTTCATTTTTCTGAAATAACTGTTGCAAAATGCAAGTTATTTGCACCCGGAGTTTTTTTGGATGTAGGAAATTATAATTTTGTATTAATTTTCATGTACCGTCTAGATTACACTGTATACGCTGTCATAATTATTTTTCAAATAAAAAATTTATACTTCCTCAACACCGCTGGAAGTGATAGTTTTCGAGATATTTTTAATTGAAAGATGAAATTATAAAGTCGATCAGGCACTATAATAAGTATTTGTAAATCCTTTATGATTTGTCTGTTATTTGTGTATTTGGGTGAATATATGTATATATGTCTGTATATGTATAAAGATAAGTATTGTATTATTTCTTAGCAATTTTTTTTTGATAGGCAAACTTTTTAAATACGACAAGTTACTGATGAATAGTACATTGTTCTTTGTGAAAAATACTTGGATTTTACGTAGTAGCTTATCGGGGTAAATTAAAAAGTTTGCCTTTTCTACACTTGTATAAAGTTCTCCATTATAATTTTTATATTTTTCAGATTGTGGAAGGTGAAAAATACCCAAAAGAGGTCGATATATTGTTTTAAGTTCTTGATATTCCCTGTGATACACACCGTTTTTATATACTTTGTTCAGCTCAGATAACTCAATTAACCTTCTAATAATTTCTCTCAACTCAGTAGATAGTTATCCACCAGGGGTCCACAGATTTCTTGATCTTAACAAATTTTTTTGGAAATAGAGGGTCAAAATGATAGGAAACTGTATTATAGATACTATCAAACTTAAAATTTGCACCAACTGAGTCATACACTGAAGACTAATCAGTCTTCAACAGTATACTAGAAATCTTCTCAATATTATACTCACTAAAACATATCATGTATGTATGTTGTAAGCTTCGCTTATAATAGCACTAATTTTATGTTGCTATGAAGTGGATTTTATCATTACCTAAAAAATCTGTTGAAAATCTGCTTTTCCGTTAATCAGCTGTCGCCCCATACGGACGACAACTCTCAGAAGTTGAGAAACTTGTGCGAGCTAAGTACAAACAAGGTCTTACCTTTTAACGTGTGATTCCTAACACGGTTGCAGAATCATTCCAGCTTCAACCAGATAAATTCTCTAGAGAAAAATATCTGGTCGAGGCGGGAATCGAACCCACGGTCTTCCGATCGTGAGTCGGGCGCACTACCACCGCGGCCAATTCCACAACCTCAATATATCAATGTTGAAGTCACCACAAACAATTAATTTTAAGTTTTTTTACTTACTATACAGCGCCTCAATTGATCGATCAAATGAATCAAAAAATACGATTGTTCTATGTACAAAGAAGTTTGCTCAACAGAAAAATTATAAAGGAGTAGGCGGGTATATCTCCTACTGCAGGTAGCACTAAAACTATCGATTTTTGAATTCACCTCACTACCAATATCATCAGGTAACTCAAATGAAATGAATAAAAACACTTTTGTCTAAATACCACTAGAACATTTTATTTTACGACCGGTTTCGGGTTTCGGTATTTAGTTAGACAAAAGTGTTTTCATTCATTTCATTTAAGTGATCATGAATTACCATAAAGTAAACAAGTCATCAATCACATAAATCATCAGGTAAATAACAAAATAAGTGGCCATCCTACCAATACACAAAGTCTTGAAACTGGTCTTCTTGAAATGACTCCGTTAGCTAACTGAACGTTAACTATTCTGATTCGCTTGTTTTTCGCAAGATACAAATTCAAAAATCTTCCTTTGAGCCAATGATTTCTTGGACCATTAGGATCAACTATGATAACAACATCGTTGTTATCATAGTTTCCATTCAAATTGACGTGCCTTTTGTGAATCCTTCCCATTCCAATTCCTTGTTTACTTATTTTCATGAATCTGAGCATTCAACCAGTTGCTCTTGACGATTTTGTCCATTTTGAAAGATGTTCTGGGGTTGGAATTGGAATAACAGTTTTATCAGAAGTCAAGAAAATATATTCCTTTCTTTCTTCCAAAACTGTTTTGTCCATTATTCTTGGAGTTGTATTCTCATT
>NW_019290269.1:65917-109844 GCF_000500325.1 Leptinotarsa decemlineata
CACTTTAAAATCAATACACGTTTCTCTATTCCGTGTGTATTCCAAACATTCATAATGAAATCGAATCAGATATCATTCACAGGATTCCTACACAAAATAGTAAGTGAAAGAGGTAAAATTCCACTTACATGGGACACTGCCATCCTCACTGGTAGACATCTGATGTTTATCCGTAAGACACTTGCCCTATTGGCTCATCAGCACCAATCTGGATGACATTATGAGAAAAAATTCATGATTGGTTAATAACTCCTGTATGGTGCTGTATTATGAGATACTCAGAAAAAAGTTTATGAAAGTGCGCGCCATAAGCAGACTTGTGACGTCAACAAGACAGAAAGTTTATTGTTGTGTCGTAATATTTAGAAGGATCAGAAAATACCGTTCAGAAGATTCAAGTGAATACGTCTTTGTAATCATTAATAGACGGGTATCATTGGTTTTCGATCGAAAAGAGCGAGACATGGGAGTAGGCTGTTTACAATCGCCTTTCTTCATGAATAAATATTTCGCTGATTGAAAAGAGGTTGGAAATATGTCTGGATTCGGAATTTGAGGAAAAAGTTGAAAGGTACATTGTTGAACTTCAGGGGTGAAATCAAATACCAAACTGAAAAAATCAAAAACTGATTCAAGCAGATAGAAATCAAGAAATTAACCACTGATACTGAAAAAGAAATATCTGGTGAACAATTTCGTCTCGATAAAACTCTTCAGGACTACTGACTACTGTCAGAAATGAACACGTTTTCCAATTACCAGAACTTCAATAATATATGTGTGCTTACTTTTGAAACCATTATAGAAACGTGTACATAAATAATGATGTACCTCAAGGATCCATTTGAGGGGGTATTCTTGTTAACCATGTACACTTCAAGACTGAATTGTTCTTTCGAAAGTTGCACTGCTTTTCTTCAGCTCAACTTCATTGATCATTCAGTTCATTCAAGCCGATATAGCATCATTGAGAAACGTCAATCTCCCTCGATTCAATTGTTACATTTTTGCTTTTTTCTGTCACTAGAGATTCAAATCAATTTGATATTATCTCGAGGTTTTTGTCTGCTGAAATGGGAGCCGATATCACTAAACACGATATCAGTCAGATATATAGACTAGGGAAAGAAACTGCTCAAGCCAAGAAACCAAGGCCACTAGTAATTCAGTTTTGCCGCCGTTGGACGAGAAATTCAATATTTAACAACAAGAAGAATCTTAAAGGAACATCTATTATGATTACAGAGCTGCTTACCGTTGAGAAGTGCAGCCAAGTGTAAGGATGGGCAAACACTTGGTTACCAGAAGAAAGAAACACAAATGCACGAAGCCACCAGCAGGAGCCAGCCGCACATTTGTGGTTTCAGTTTTAGATCTTGTGTCTACAAGAAAAATATCAAAATTACCAGAGAGAGAGAGAGAGAGAGAGAGCTACAGCTACCTGCGTGACATCCGGGTCTAGGAAATAATACAAATAAGAAGGTTATGGAGTGTCTTGATATAGATGAAGGAGTTATTAATCAGACATGGCACTCAAGGAAGTGGCAAACCATAGACTCGTGTTTCGGGCTTTTGGACCATCATCAGTATGGTGCAGCTAAGTGTAAGGATGGGCAACACTGTTGTCCGGGTTGAACCGTGTCTGTGATTTTCATATTTTCGACGTTTCGGCTCCTACTTTCGAGCCATTTTCAAGAATCACTTGGAACTGTACTTACATGACTCGAGGACGAGGTCGTAATCTCCCTTGCTCCCAAGTCTCGTCACTATCTCTATGCTTGCTGTGTTCAGCTCTAAGTTCGCACTGGTTAGTTTGCTGTTCGGGGCCAATATTTATATTGTTGGACAGGTATAGAGAGGTAGGTATATTGTAGTAGGTGTCAAGTCTGCCGGACCGGGTACCGGAGTTATTTCCAGGTATCTTCTTTGACAACAATGACCTCTATGACCGAATCATCTCGTTTGTTAAGGTAGTTGGAGCGTTTTTCAATTTCGATTGCTTCACGAATTATCCTGGCCTGAAGTTTTTTCTCTGTTGCAATGGTCTTGGTGTTTTCGAAACTTATTGTGTGGCCTGTTTCCTGGTGGTGGTAAACATGAACGGCCGTTCATGTTCATAAGCTCTGTTGGAAGTTCTTCTGTTGGTCTGGCCGATGTGAGTTCTGATACAATTAGAATATGGTATTTCTTATATGCCCTGTGCTTCATTGCGTATCGTGTACTTGGGTGTTCTATAAATAGTGGAGATTTGGAGCTGTGAATACTGGTTTTACGTTATGTTTCTTCAGAATTCGGCTCGCTTTGTCAGTAACTCCGTGGATGTAGGGGAGAAAAGCTTTTGTCTGGTTGATCTGTTCCTCGGGTAACTCGTGGGATGGGGTTTGTGTTTGCTGTAGTTGGATGGATCTTTATTTGTAGACAAGATAGTCGTTTTGGTAAAGGGCAGCTTTGAGTTCGTATAGTTCCCTAGATCTGTTGTGATTGTCATTGACTCTTATAGAACGGTGTATGAGGGAATTCAAAAGAGAATTCAGCTGGACAGGATGATGGTGGCATTTAGTTCTTTAACGTTTTCTTCCATATACACGAATGATTGCAAAGTTATGACCGCAGCAAGCTACATTATCAACGGGTAACATATGTTATATTTTATTTTCAGAAAAATCTTTTTTGTGGAGGACTCGATGTTTTTTTGATGTTTTATGAGATCTTTCAAAAAGGTTCTACATTAAATAACACTTTGAGGGAGCTGGTGAGTTACTTGACGTATTGATAATATTTGCCTGTGAATAAAATAAATGATTGAGCAATGGCTTCCAACCCTATTGTAGCATTCACAAACATTTTAGATTGAAATCAAATAACCTACGCTATGAATCGTAGTTCTGATAAATGTTATTAGTAGTATATATTAGTACTTTCGACACTATTGAAAGTGAAAATCAGCATTTCACCGATTAAAAGTATACTTTTTTATGATCAGTCAAATGATAACCTTTGCTGAAAAATTATACATTTTGAAATGTTCTATACTTGGCCTTTTCAGTTTCTAATTGTATCACTATATTAGTTGATTCTCACATTTCATCTCGTATATTTTCCGTTTCTGTGACTTGGTAAATACAGATATACTCTAACAATTTTCACCAAATAATTCACATTCAATAATTTATGAGGTAACAGCGACACTATGCAGACGAAATAGTGAGCTCTCCAGGAGACCCATGTTTCAGCTAATGGAAACAATGAAAAAATATTAGATTTATGGTACAATTCTAGTAGGTATGGAATTCATTTCTACAAACAAGCTGTCGTGGGATGAAATTGATTTCTTTAATATTCTTGAGTCATGTTACAAGTACAGACAAATTATCACATGACAGATTACTAAGTTGTACATATGTTGAAGTTTATGGGACAAGTGACAACATATTTGTTGAATGAAAATTAAACTAATATTTGAATAATCATTGAAATATTCATAACTTCGAACGCGTTATTTCATAAAAATACACACTTGATGATTGGGTTTCACAAAGGAAAAATTATTGAACTATTCATTTACGCTTCCTGATGATAATATTTGAACTGAAATGAAATGAATTGGAATGCGAAGAATTCAATATCTGATTCGCCTCTAACCGTTTTTCAGTTTACATCATCGAATAGTAAAATATAACTAGATTGCATCAAACCTGCACCGAACAAAGCTCGGTACTTTCGTTAACCGATTGCATAAAAAATTAATCAAGTACGTTATATTTATTTTGAATTAACACACAGAAGATCGCAGATCTGTAAAAATATGAACTACTAAGAATAGGCAGTAATCAATACTTATACTGAGAGTTATTCTAATGGCAATGAGATGGTATCAGAGTCAAGAAGCAGAGCATTCGTGATTCAAATCAGACAGTACTGTTTCGGCCGACAGTGTGCATGATCCTAGGCTGAACCACGAGTATATTATTAGAATCCTAATTGAGTAGGCAATTATCCTCTAAGGCTGGCCACACAATTACAGCTTTTACAATAAATTCGAACGAGAAGGGTGATTTTACTTTTTGTTCACGCGTCATCATGGAAATGGAAAGGGAACAAAACATAATCGAGCTCGCCATTGAAACAAACTGAACTGAGCATTGTTCTATTGAACTCCCGTACACGCTAAGCTCATTTAATCCTTTCAGTTCGAAATATATAAATTTCGTTTCTAAGTTTGACTGAATCGTTGAGGTTAACTGAGACAGAGACACACTCACAGTTTTAACTGACAGTTATAGCTGTTGAAACTGTACGTATATGGTTAGCCTTACTTTAGCTTTTTTGATATAAAAGGATGCTCACAGCGATCTATTCGAAATTCAAGCTACGACATAGACCACCGTGTTTCGGAAATTACTTTCTGCCTTCCTCTGTAACTTTCAACGCAAACAAGCAACTTAACGAGAGAAAAGCTGATTTGACGGTCGATGTCGAAGCTTGGTTTTGGAACAGAGTTCCGTTGGGGGCCTTCATTTATCTTGGGTGAGCAAGGATACTCATTACGGGAAAAATATTAAGGCGCTCTAAGAGCGGTGCCTGTGCAAAAGTAGTTTTTTCAAGGACAAAACATACGCACTTCAGGAACATCCGTAAGGCGCTCTCAGATCGGTGCCTGTGCGAAAATAGCGATTCACATTGGATTTGAATCGCTGGAGATGAAATCCATTTGGAATAACGTTCTCAGGAATTCTATTTCACATCAACACTATTCTCCAGATGGAAGAGTTCTTAAACATTGGAGTTCGAGGTGTACTGAGTTGAATCTCAAAAAGATAAGCAGCCACAGTCCGTCGCGTATTTCTGATACGTACCGTTCTTGATGAAATCAAATGTGCCAAGTCACTCGAACGCCTTCCGTGAAAATATCTATAGAAGGGACTCATCTCCAACCTTTTTTCGATGTTCAAGGCTATCAAGGTTGCACTTGATGTTATCGTCTCCAATCAAACGGATGGCTCATTTCTGGATGGAATCCAGTAACTTCAAGGTATGTTTGGGGGTAGAGCTCCATACATGACAACAATACTCCAAAGAAGGTATCATCTGAGCTCCATGAAGCACCAAAAGTTGCCGAGGTGTATACAGTTTTCTGGTACGGAACAGTGTTCCAAGCTTTTGGAAAGCAGCCTCTGCAAGTCCAGTGACATGATTGTGCCAAACATATTGATGTAACAGTCCCTACTAGAGACATGTCTGAATTATCTCATCTTTTTGAAAAGCGAAACATCCAACAATGAAAAGTGAAATACTCCCCAATCGATGAAGCTGTATTGTTTATATTCATAATCTTTAGCAGTGAGTGAATGTAGTATGGGAAGGAATAAGATAACAAGTGTCTATTGTGGTGCGTAAAACGGTTCGTCAATGCTAATTTTCCACGAGAAACTCAATCCCATTCAAGGCAGAGTTTTGTACTCGAGTCGTTATCGTGTGGAAGCGTTGTTAACTTTGAAGTAGATGGGAAAATTTGAAAGACATTCGAATATTTTGAATACGATAAAGCAAGACAGCAATGAATCGCGGGCTGAGAATGGATTGAGTCGGTGGTAGAAGTCTTGAACAGATAAATATATTTCAAGTTGATAATCTAGGGAATTATAGAGTTCGGCTATATCGTTATAAGTTTCTGATTGTTGCTGGAGTATTTGGGGTTAAATACGAAATGATCTTTCGTGTATGAAACGACGTGCAGTACAGGGTACTGCACGAGGAAATGCGTATACGTTGTAAGTACATACGGAACACCAAGTTAGTTCTGTGAAACCTATTTTCAATAGATCTCAGAATGTTTATATCCAAGATATGGGTAATTTATCAATTTTGCTCAATTCTTTGATTCTTCATATTTTATCAACCAAAGTGTATCTTTTTTCGTCGAATGTAGTGTCGAATGGTGTATAAATGAAAGTTTATATCCAAGAATTGAAAAAAATGCTAATGTTTCACTTCAAAGGAACACCACGTATGATTTACAATTTGAAAACACATGCATTCCCGTATATAGTTTCATTTCATATTAATATGACTAAAATAAAAATATTTTGATAAAACGATATACAAAATTCAATTTCGAGATTGCAATCGATAAAATTTTCAATATGTTTACATTTCTTCTGCTTGGTTGGAAATAATTCGAAAGCAAACTTGGAACGTGTTACCTCAGGGCTAGTATTCGAGTGCCACCAAGATTTAGCCAAAGCCTTGGTAGATAATAGCTTTATCCTAAGATGGGTTGAAGGGCACGACAGGAGTAATGGTAATCGCATTGTCGACTCTTCTAATCCAGTCATTTAAGCTTAAATTAGGTAAGAATCTCGGAATTCGAGATACCCAGCTGTAAGTCTGTGAATACTTGTATATTGACACCCTTAAAGTTGTCTCAAAACCTACATAAAACTTGGAATATTCAAATAGAATGAACGCAACTTCTTCATTCTACTGTTAAATCAAAATGTTCATCTCAAATAGAATAATAAAAAAAACAATGATCAAGGTACCAGAAAATAATAAACAATAACACTCACATTTGAAACATAACACGATCTAATTTCAGCTTCTCCCCCTCCCATATCTCTTGATTAGCTTTCGAGCTCTCTCCAAATCACTCTGTTCCAAACTATCAACTTCCCATAATTTTGTGAAACATTTTTATGCTAATATTTGGTTGCTAAATGAACGTAATCTCTTGCATTTATTGAAGGGTTTACGAATGAATCTGAATATACATTCGCTTTTTAGAGATATTTTTCACCATAACATCAAGGAAAGAAAGTTGATAATCTTTTCTTTCCATCTAGTTAACTTTATTGTCGGTTTTGGGCCATTTAGGCTATTTGAAAACGATTCGTTTTCATTCCAAACAACAAAACCATCATCAACGTATGTTCACCACACTTTTAGACAGTAATTTCAATAAAAACATTATTCACATTATTTCATCTGAAGGTTTTTTTTAAACTTGGGAGATGCTTGACTTATATGTTTTTCCCAAGTCTCCGAAGAACACTATAGCTTCATGAGTGTATTGCGCATTTCATCCATCTTTTTCTCAACACCCATTCCAACAATTTTGTGCACAGTACTAGTTTGTACAGATCCCTTGCTGGATTCATATCATATACTTCTGGACACAACTTAGGTTGTCCATAATTGTTCTATAATTGTTTCTATCCAATTCCTGCTTTGTTGAAGCACTTCTTCAGTTCCCTTTCCGGACCGTTCATGAAGGTATTTCCATGATTTGCATGATTAACGGAAAAACAGATGTGAAGATTGAACACCTGTAACAAAAAAAAAATATAGAATCTGGCAGAACTTCTAGGATGGGCTCACTCCAAGGCGTGTATTCAACCTTCGAAGCTTTTTTCCAAACAGTTTTTGGACTACAGTAGAGATGAACTTCGATGTCTAACAAGCCTTCTCACAGAGCACCGTCGTCTAAATCATCATATGCAGAGACTCGGACTGTTGGCACAATGTATGTACTCTGCTGTTTTAACATTTCCCAAACATAGGCGACTCACACTGTCTTCTGACAGTCCGAGTCTCTACATATGATTATTTGAATAACAGTGACCTGTAAGGCGTCCTGTTAGACATCGTAGTTCAGTCTTACTGTACTCCAACAACTGTTTGGTATCAAGCATCGAAGCTTGGAGTGAGCCAATCCTGGAGGATTCTGCCAGAAGTCCATAAATCTTCTTGCCATCAAGGTGTTCAATATTTGTTTGGCAAAGCCTAATGTGATGCCAATGACAGGTTCTGGTCCGATAAAGATGCTTGCATCGTCCTCTTCCGCAAGGAAGTCAGCAGCCTCATTGCCTTGCAGGCCAGTATGGCTAGGAATCCAGACCAGAAAGAATCTGCTGAGTCTTTCTATTGAGGGCAGTCGTTTCTGACATTTTGCTACCAAGTTAGACGTTGCTCGGTAGGAGCCACGCCGCTTGACTATCCGATAATAGATAGATAGATAGATAGATTTATTAGTCCTTTGTGCTACATTATGTAGATGGGACAGGTCATATTTCTCAGGTATAATATAAATGTATAACATTACAAGATGTCATTTGAATAAAAAATAATGTGACACACATTGTAAAACAAACATATACATATTAAAATATAAGTAAAAAATAGAAATAGATAAATAAACAAAATGTTACGATATATACGTCACAATGACAATGATCTGACATCACCAACTCCAAGTATAAATTCATCTACTGTGTAGAAACCTTATATAGTGTAGTGTATATGTGTAGAAACCTTATATATTTTTAATGACTTGTGTATGATGTTTGATCCTTCCAATCTCTCCTCACACAATTCAATAACGTAAATTTCGGCTTGAAAATCAGTCGCATAGATTCCTAGACAGGTTAATATTTCTCTTCTGGGTCTGCGACTGAAAACACCTGCACCGGAACCGGAAGGTGTTTTTGATCTATCTGTGAACCAAAAATTATCTGCTCTTAATATTTCCTTCTCGCGGAGGATCCAATCCTCTCTGCTCGGGAACAGTACTTCATAAGGCAGTTTGTAGTTGACAGTTGGAGGCATAAAGTTAGTGGTTATTTTCATAATGTTGTGATTTCCAGTGTCAACCTACACTTTGTGCATTAAGTTGATTGTGCAATTGGCAATGTGCACAAGTCTATATGCAGTCTATCTAGCCTCTCTCTAGAGAAATGTGGAGAGGAGGTAGATCTAGAAATATCTTTATGGCCGCTGACGGTGTAGTACTGATGGCATCAATGTTGGCCAGACAAGCTCTCTGTAAGCCAGAGAGCTTCGCCTAGGCCTTTTCTGTAAAGCCTTCGGCCAATAGGCAATTGCACCATGAGTGATCATTGGTCTGACAGCCATCACATAAATCCGTGTTATGTAATAAGACCAGATTTTTTGAATTTTTTGAGTATTGGTTCCAGGCCAGTCTGGGTCTATAATCTCTTCCAAAACTCGAATAATTATTGTGAAATCATGAGAGCGTGTGAAATGGAATTTTGAAATTCAGCTTCCTGTGATGATGCTTCTCGAAATGTAGTATTCTTAAGAAGAAGTGTGAAATAACTCTCTCAAGTTATTCCTTTCAAACGTACAACTTCACCACAAGACACCAGCAAAAATTCCATAATAATACTTTTATATTCATTTGGTTACCGAACACCCTCCATTCAAATTTTTTTTAGCAGATTTCAGCAAAAAATCATACTGAAGATAAAAACACACCACGATATCGATCCATTCAATTACTTGAGCGGTGGTTATAATTTGAAAAATATATGCAAACGTAACCTACATCTCTCCAGTTTCTCATAAATCACGCTGTAAACTCCCCTGAAAGTTTAGAGCCTCCGCTGGAGAGGCATTAAGGAAGGAGAATTGACGGGAAGGACATACCCTGAAATGTGATTAATCAAATGATTATTGCTGTTGTGAATAATCGGTCATCTTCCGGGACATCGTGTTCTATCCGTGTAATATGGGATCGATTCTGGGACTTTGATGATGGATAGATGCACGTCATAATCCTTGATATGGAGTGGAAACTGTTTCGATTCATCTCTATCAGGAACTTTGAAGGAAAACTATCGAGTTTACCCTCAAATGCGAAGAAATGTTTGAGTTCAAGATCTTAGATATATTTCCATCCATTAAAATTAGTACTTCCTTTATTTTTTGTTCCTCAACTATCGAAAATGTCAATTATCAAAGATGTGACTGGATTTTTATTGCTGCATATTTCTGTTCTTTGACATAACAATATAATTGAAACTTCTCTCTAGGTGTTTTTCGATACGAGTAAATTCATTTGATAATAATAATAGTATTTATTTGCCATTCAATTTGAAATACATAATAATCTTAGTTAACGACAAATGAATGTAGAGTTCCCAGAGAAAGATGAACCTGTGTGTGGGTTATATCATATTGATAAACAATAAATTATGATGAATGAAATATACANGCACCAATCAACATGGTTTCATGAAAGGACGTTCAACCACCACGAATCTTGTAACAATCACTCAATGTATTGCAGAGGGTATTGATTGTTAGTCTCAGACTGATGTCATCTACACTGATTTTTCTAAAGCGTTCGACAGACTTGACAATAGTATCCTGCTCAATAAGCTTTCGACTTTTGGGTTATCCAATGAATTAATTACCCTCTTCAAATCGTATTTTTACAACCATAAGCAGTATGTCCAACTCAATGGCCTCAAGTCTATCGAATATATAGCCATATCTGGTGTACCACAAGAATCAATACGTTCATTGATGATATCGGAGCTGATGTTGATGTCAATTTCATTCAATACGCAGATGACTCTATCACAATATAACATATTCTAATGATTGCGAACGTCTCGCCCTGAATTTAAATCGCGTTGCTACATGGTGTCAAATGAATAATCTATCTCTAATTCTCTAATTCTGTTAGTCATGTTCTAGATATATTCAACTATCAGATTATACAAATCAAAAGACATTTCTCTGTCAGCTAACTGACAGTTCTGTTTTCATTGTTTTTTTATATAGACTCACAAATTATATTATGTTAGTTCATATTTGCAAATGCCACTGTTACTCCCTATTCTGTAATTGGGTTCATCATGTAGAATAGTGCATGAAATAAATAAATAAATTATGGTACATAGGTTGAATTAATTTTGTGGCGAGTAGCATAATGATGTGAAATTTTTCCAAGTTCATGTTTATTTTTGTGTTACCTTATAACTGTTCTGAAGAAGTGAAGTTGCCTTATTAAAGTCAATGTTTCCTTAAATAGCGTTTCTGTGAGGTAAGTATTTTTTTTATTTGTGATTATTTTTAGATCAATTTTTGTTTAGTGGTTGTTCTAGAATTTTTATATGGTAATCAGTATTGTGCAGCCAAGTGTAAGGATGGGCAAACACAAGAAAACTATCAAAATTACCAGAGAGAGAGAGCTTTAGCTACCTGCGAGACATGCGGGTCTAGGAAATAATACAAATAAGAAGGTTATGGAGTGTCTTGATATAGATGAAGGAGTTATTAATCAGATATGGCACTCAAGGAAGTGGCAAACCATAGACACGTGTTTCGGGCTTTTGGACCATCATCAGTATGGTGCAGCTAAGTGTAAGGATGGGCAACACTGTTGTCCGGGTTGAACCGTGTCTGTAATTTTCATATTTTCGACGTTTCGGCTCCTACTTTCGAGCCATTTTCAAGAATCACTTGGAACTGTACTTACATGCCTTGAGGACGAGGTCGTAATCTCCCTTGCTCCCAAGTCTCGTCACTATCTCTATGCTTGCTGTGTTCAGCTCTAAGTTCGCACTGGTTAGTTTGCTGTTCGGGGCCAATATTTATATTGTTGGACAGGTATAGAGAGGTAGGTATATTGTAGTAGGTGTCAAGTCTGCCGGACCGGGTACCGGAGTTATTTCCAGGTATCTTCTTTGACAACAATGACCTCTATGACCGAATCATCTCGTTTGTTAAGGTAGTTGGAGCGTTTTTCAATTTCGATTGCTTCACGAATTATCCTGGCCTGAAGTTTTTTCTCTGTTGCAATGGTCTTGGTGTTTTCGAAACTTATTGTGTGGCCTGTTTCCTGGTGGTGGTAAACATGAACGGCCGTTCATGTTCATAAGCTCTGTTGGAAGTTCTTCTGTTGGTCTGGCCGATGTGAGTTCTGATACAATTAGAATATGGTATTTCTTATATGCCCTGTGCTTCATTGCGTATCGTGTACTTGGGTGTTCTATAAATAGTGGAGATTTGGAGCTGTGAATACTGGTTTTACGTTATGTTTCTTCAGAATTCGGCTCGCTTTGTCAGTAACTCCGTGGATGTAGGGGAGAAAAGCTTTTGTCTGGTTGATCTGTTCCTCGGGTAACTCGTGGGATGGGGTTTGTGTTTGCTGTAGTTGGATGGATCTTTATTTGTAGACAAGATAGTCGTTTTGGTAAAGGGCAGCTTTGAGTTCGTATAGTTCCCTAGATCTGTTGTGATTGTCATTGACTCTTATAGAACGGTGTATGAGGGAATTCAAAAGAGAATTCAGCTGGACAGGATGATGGTGGCATTTAGTTCTTTAACGTTTTCTTCCATATACACGAATGATTGCAAAGTTATGACCGCAGCAAGCTACATTATCAACGGGTAACATATGTTATATTTTATTTTCAGAAAAATCTTTTTTGTGGAGGACTCGATGTTTTTTTGATGTTTTATGAGATCTTTCAAAAAGGTTCTACATTAAATAACACTTTGAGGGAGCTGGTGAGTTACTTGACGTATTGATAATATTTGCCTGTGAATAAAATAAATGATTGAGCAATGGCTTCCAACCCTATTGTAGCATTCACAAACATTTTAGATTGAAATCAAATAACCTATGCTATGAATCGTAGTTCTGATAAATGTTATTAGTAGTATATATTAGTACTTTCGACACTATTGAAAGTGAAAATCAGCATTTCACCGATTAAAAGTATACTTTTTTATGATCAGTCAAATGATAACCTTTGCTGAAAAATTATACATTTTGAAATGTTCTATACTTGGCCTTTTCAGTTTCTAATTGTATCACTATATTAGTTGATTCTCACATTTCATCTCGTATATTTTCCGTTTCTGTGACTTGGTAAATACAGATATACTCTAACAATTTTCACCAAATAATTCACATTCAATAATTTATGAGGTAACAGCGACACTATGCAGACGAAATAGTGAGCTCTCCAGGAGACCCATGTTTCAGCTAATGGAAACAATGAAAAAATATTAGATTTATGGTACAATTCTAGTAGGTATGGAATTCATTTCTACAAACAAGCTGTCGTGGGATGAAATTGATTTCTTTAATATTCTTGAGTCATGTTACAAGTACAGACAAATTATCACATGACAGATTACTAAGTTGTACATATGTTGAAGTTTATGGGACAAGTGACAACATATTTGTTGAAAGAAAATTAAACTAATATTTGAATAATCATTGAAATATTCATAACTTTGAACGCATTATTTCATAAAAATGCACACTTGATCATTGGGTTTCACAAAGGAAAAATGAGTTAATTATTCATCTACACTTCCTGATGATAATATTCGAAATGAAATGAAATGAATTGAATGCAATGAATTCAATATCTGATTCGCCATTAACCGTTTTCCAGTTTACATCATCAAACAGTGAAATATAACTAGATTGCATGAAATCTGAATCCAACAAAGCTTGGATCTTTCGTTAACCGATTGTATAAAAATGAATCAAGTATGTTAAATTCATTTTGAATCAACAAACAGAAGATCGCAGGTCTGTAAAAATATAAACTACTAAGAATAGGCGGTAATCAATACAATACTTATTCGTGATTCAAATCAGACAGTACTGTTTCGGCCTACAGTGTGCATGGTCCTAGGCTTAACCACGAGTACATTATTGGAATTCTGATTGAGTAGGCAATTATAATTGGCCACACAATTACAACTTTTACAATGAATTCGAACAAGAAGGGTGATTTTACTTTTTGTCACGCGACATGATGGAAATGGGAAGTGAACAAAACATAATCGCGCTCGCTATTGGAACAAACTAAACTGAGCATTGTTCTACTGAACTTCCGTACACGCTAAGCTCATTCAATCCTTTCAGTTGGAAATATTTAAATTTCTTTTCTCAGTTCGATTAAATCGTTGAGGTCAACTGAGACAGAGACACACACGCAAAATTTCAACTGACAGTTATAACTGTTGAAACTGTACTTGTGTGATCAGCCTTAGGCCAGCCACTCACGTACAATTTGAACTGTTAGTTTCAACTGTACAGTTAAAACCAACAGTTTTAACTGTGAACTGAGATGTACACAGAAGTGCAGTTTAATTGTTCATTCATCAGTTTTTTCTATGGATTCAAACGGGTACGACGATATGGCCGCGCTCGGTTCACTTTTTGCAATGTTAGTACAAAAAAGAAAGAAGAAAAAGCGTAACAGTGGTGCAATATGTGGCTACAAAAACGAAATGCATCTTACGACATGAATTTATTAAAAGAATCAAGGGAAGAGACATTAGATTTTCTTAATTATTTACGCATGATGCAAACAGTGTACCAAAAATTAATTTCGTTGGTTTCGCCTTTGATTAACAAGCAAGATACCGTCATGTGGGAGAAACAAACGGCACCTAGTCTTGCATAGTGGGGTTTAGGGAAAGTTTGACCCGAGCTGTCGACACAAACTAAACTGTGAAGTATGGACAATGCCAGTTCAAACCGCCACACACACTCAGTTCAGTTTGTCATTTCAGTAAAAATATGAATAATTTCATTTATCCCAGTTAATCTGTATAGTTGAAAAATTGAAGTTGAACTTTGACCAAAATAGCCGCACACGTACAGTTTTAACTGTCAGTTTTTACTGAACAGTTATAACTGTCAGTTAAAACTCTACGTGAGTGGAATAAATAAGGATACTCATAGCGATCTATTCGAAATTCAAGCTGCGACATAGACCACCGCGTTTGAGAAATTACTTTCTGTCTTCCTCTGTAACTTTTAACGCAAACAAGCAACTTGACGAGAGAAAAGTTCATTTGACGGTCGATGTCGAAGCTTGGTTTTGAAATAGAGTTCCGTTGGGGGCCTTCATTTGTCTTGGTTGAGCAAGGATAATCACTACAGGAAAAACCTTAAGGCACTCTAAAAGCGGTGCCTGTGCAAAAAGAGTTTTTTTTAGGACAAAACATACGCACTACAGAAAAATCCTTAAGGCGCTCTCAGAGCGGTGCTAAAGTAACGATTCATATTGGAATTGAGTCGTTGGAGATTAAATCCATTAGGAAAAACGTTCTTAAACAGTGGAGTTCGAGGTATACTGAGTTGAATCTCAAAACGATGAGCAGCCACAGTCCGTCGCGTATTTCTGATATGTACCGTTCTTGGTGAAATCAAATGTGCCAAGTCACTTGAACGCCTCCCGTGAAAATATACATAGAAGAGACACATCTCCACCCTTTTTTCGATGTTCAAGGCTATCAAGGTTGCATTTGATGTTATCGTCTCCAATCAGGCGAATGGCTCATTTCTGGATGGAATCCAGTAAGTTCAAAGTATGTTTGGGGGCAGAGCTCCATACATGAGAACAATACTCCAAAGAAGGTCTGATCTGACCTTCAACATTCTTGGCGTAGAATGAAGCCATTTTTTTGAGAATTTTCTTGAATAAACCGAGTGAATGGATTTGAGTGAGGTTTGTTGGTATTTTTAAATATATTAAGGGTCCTAGGTACGTGAAGGGTCTCTGCGATAATGTTTTTTCAACTTTTGGTATAGCAGTTGTTTTCGCTTTATTTCTCGTGTTGTATACATGATCGACTCGCTTAAAATCAGTTTTATCAGTATATTATACCTTGGAAGTATAGTTGCCGTGCATCTAGCACTTTGCTTTCTTTATATAAAAGATCTGAAACTGTATAGAAGTTTTGAAATGAGTAAGTAGTTCAACTACATATTAACAAATACTACATGGGGAATTACTTCATTGAATCACTCTGTAAGAGCCGGTGGGTACTAAAATGAAATGAATATTCGAACATTTCAGAATTCTTATGCGATATGAAACCAACATAACAATGGAATATGGCAAACCTTCCCGGAATTTGTGCTTTGAATCTCATGCAATATCGAAAGTATTAAGTCTCAACCGAAGTGTTACTTGAATATTGAAAAGATTTTGAGGATGTTCGCGATAATAAAGAAACAAAAAAATAACAGACGTGACATAATTTACAATATTGTTGGCAAAACCCCCACTTCTGTTATACTCTTCTTGGATTTTTTTTTCATCTCATAGACACAGGATGAAATGAATATTGAATAAACATTTATTATTCATGATTACTGGAAAAAATATGTCTGTGTATTCAAAGAAACAAGTATATTGTACAATCTAATATGATATATATGATAAGATATATTTATTCAGACAGAAATGTTTACAAGAGGAATTTATGATTCGCACTAGGTGCATTGTCTAAGCCTATGGCTTGTATTTCAACTCACCGTGTGCTAGAGAGTTATTTTACAAAAAAAATCAAAAATTGAATTTGAATGAATACCTACCTCAAAAATAATATTGGTTGGTAGACACAATCAAAAGGAAAGGAAAAGAAAAAAAATGCCATAGTAGAGCAGCAGAGAAAGAGAGAGAGGGAAAGATGATTATTGGTTTCAGTATATGCATGCATGGTTATAACGACATGTTTCAAACAATGTTTTTTAGCTTAACATAATTCACTTCAACGCATTTTTCAATTTTATGGAGAGTTTACCTTATGATTTAATTTTTTCTATATATTTTGGAACCATGTTGAGAAGTTATGGACCGAAATAAGTTATGAATCTTTGTGGTAGAAACTTTTTGTAAAATGGAACAGATACTAGATTATTAGAAATAGACCTCGTGTTGTAGGAATGACTAGTATATGTGTAGGTTTTGGTTTTCATCATCCATTGAATACATTGGATTTGTTTAAGATTCAGTGAGTTACCTTCACGATATAATTCATTACAGAAAAATATGTTTTTTAAGTATAATCTTTATAATTGTGTTTTGAGTAATTTCGAAATCACAGAAGGCTGTTTAGTACATACCACCCCAAATAATGACACAGTATCGTATAATTGACTTTGCTAATGCATTATACACCATCATATTGGTTTTACTGCTTGAAATATTTCTCAGCTGACAAAATTATGAGTTTGCCAAGTCTCAGAATTGTATATGATACATGCTCAGACCATCGTAGGTGTTGGTCTAAGATTACACCCAGATATTTTATTTTTTTATTTTTTTTTACAGTTCGGCATGTACAATGTATATGGTCACAGGTTTCTTTCATTTAATCAAACTCTGTTTGATCATTGAATGTGATAAATTTTGTGTTGTCAGTATTTGAGTTCAAAATATAATTAACATACAAATACTTCCTTGACTTGAGCTCAAGTTGACCTCAAATGAAACTGCTTATTTATGAATGTGTTTCATTTGTAAACATAGAAAATGTTGAAGGCTCCACAGATTCATGGAAATAGATGATGACTTATCTGATGGATTACTTTATTGAGTCTAATTGGACAGTACAAACATTCGGTATTGGCCTCTTGATTTTTCTCATTTTGAAATGGATTTTTGCTCCTCATACTTACCTTCATAACCTTCATATCGTGTTCTTCATTGAAAATTGGCACCCTTATATTAAAATGCTTGCAAGGATTAAGCAGAGAGATTCGGTAGTAGACGGATCAGAATTGAAGATCCTGTGGTGTGGCCAGCTAAGTTTTCAGATCTTAGTGTCCTCGATACATTTTAATACACTGAAAGGAAAACTTACCGACGAGACAAATACCAAAATGTTGGAGTTCTTCCTTTCAACATAAATAGGAAGTGTGGGAGATTGAGCATTACTTATCTCAAAAACAATCGGGAAAACTTGTTCAGATAATTACGGATAACATTAAGGGCATCTTCTGTGATTTAAAAATTTTTTAAGTGGCCAGGAATTTTTTGGTTTCGTTGAAAGTGTTCTTGAGTTCTATTTCAATGTCCTAAACAAAGTTCAATATTGATATCGTTTTCCAGATTACTATAAGCTCAGCAAGATATCTGTCCAATAATTTGAAAGATAAAGTTGTTTTCTTTCGGAATATATAATCATATACATTTCCAATATTTTCACACAGTCTTAGTTAATTTTTCAAAAAAAATTAATCATTTTGCGTTCTTCATCAATGGAGTTGATGGAATTGATTTTGATCGACAATAATGATTTACTGCATGTGAAAATTTCATCAAAATGTGACGGTATGAAAAATCACAGCCTAATACTGCAAAAAATGTGTAATTCTTCATTTTTTATGAACAAGAGTAACTTGTGATACATCTTTGGAAATTGGCGCTTTTCAAAAACTGTAAGAATCAGATATGGCGCTCATAAAAAAAATATAGTTGTTAATGGTGGCCGAGTGGCGAAACGTCAAATGAAAAATCTGAGAACATCATCATTTAGAAAAAGTGGCATTGGAAATGTGTAATTATTCTTGAAATATTTCATCATCAAATTTCAAATAATTTCCACTTTTCCCCCAATGATTCAAGAAATATTTTAACAAAGCGGCATTTCCTTGGTTATATACATGTGTAACTTGGCTTAAATTCAACCGTCTTTCCAGAATATTTGCTTCAGGAATACTGAAAATATTTTCAATACCATAAATATCTAGAATCCGTAAAATTTGAATTCGAGGAAATGTTACGCTACTAGCCGCTTCCTAGTAGAAGTTTCTATTAGTATTTGAGTTGTTTTTCAACGTCCAGTCCATTTCCACAACTCTCTTATTCACAAACACGAATTGCATCTCGATTTTCCTCATTACAAAATGATATTTCCTGGGAAAATCAATAGTCTAGCCACCGCGAGCAGCTACAGCAATACCAATACAGACATAAGCTGACAAGTAGCAAGGTAGGAAGAAAGTTATATATTTATTTGGATTTGTAAAATTGGAAAAATTGAAGAAATATCATTTCGGGTATCGGACGTGCACTTTTGTTTCCGTACTTGCTCGGTCTGACTCTTCTTGATTATTGCGAGAATTTTTGTGTTTCGAAATGCTGGTGTTCTTGATATATCATCGAAATTTTTATTCGTTTGAAAGACCCATAATGACATCAGTCATTATGTGTGAAATATAACATCGTTCTGAAACGTACAATTTTCCATGTCTCTGGCGCATAGATCAGGCTGAATTTGAGCGATGGGTTACGGTATGTTGGCTTTGAGGACAGTTGTGGTTGGTAGCTTGATCGCATACATCTGAGACTCAAGTAAACTCCACAAGAAAGAGTATAACGAGGTCAAATAACACGAACTCGATGGCCAGTTCCCATCACCTCCACGTGAGATGACCATGCCCTCGAATCGCTCATACAGAATATCCAATGTGGCATGAGCTGTGTGGCACGCCGTCCTGATGAAACCACATCTTGTTTGTGTTCAGACCAGTAAAATAATACAACCAGTAGGCTCTCTCACCACGTTATCCGCTTGAGTTACCGGGGACCTTCAACCGTTCTTAGGATGAGACCCCCATTCAACGTGTTCAGTGCTGTAGTATTTAAGGATTCGACGGTGCCACGGGCATCGGATTAATTATCATAAACGGTCGGAAACTGATATTGTGTTAAGTTTATTTGCTGTTGTTATTATTGTTTTTAGTTTTTGTATTTGGTAATTGTTGTTTGTTTTATTATTAAGTGATACAAAAATGGGAGAAGATATTATTATATGAGTGCAAGTCTATGGTAAAAGAACGAAATCGGCTCCGCACTTCGTTTCGAAGCCACCAAGAACTTTCTGAATTTATGAATGAAAGAAGTGGGAGTGGTGGGAGGGTGGGAGGGTGAGATGGTTGGTTTTCACTGTGTTCAGACCACCAGATTCTGGCCGAAAGAAGTTGGTAATCATCGACCTACAGTGCTTGCTTTTAACAGTGATGGCCTGGCCAACGTCGTTCTCGAAGAAATCTGGACCGATGACGCTGCCAGCCAAAAATCAACACCAAACACTAACTTTGTCGTGATGCATTGGACTCTCTTGGATCTCACGTGGTTCGGTATCGTCCCAAATTCGAAAAGTCCTCTCGATAGGACGATTATGGCAACCGTAAGATAAGCGAGGTGCGCGGTACGTAGCTCGAACAGAAAACCCATTTGGTATTATTTGATTATTTGCATGTGTTGTTGAGTGCTATATCCGTTCATGGTGGTTTGACAAAACATACTGAATAAATGACAACTAATTTGACAGATGTAGCTCAACCCGTGGATTGGGCCCGTGCCGGATAGGGGAACGGCCAGGAGACTTGAGGCCCTGTCCGGGAAGTCAATGTGTGAGGGGAACTGAAACTTCCCAAAAGCCTTCGCAAAACATGCCATCGTGGACCACGCTACCCAAGCTAATCGTGCCGACAGCTGAATGGCCGCAGGGTGATATGCGGTCACGAACGAGCGAAGGCTACCGTGAGACACCTCAAGGTTGCCAAAGAGAGTGTGTGTTCGGCGAGTCTTGGTCTACACCTGCCAATATGAAGGATATGTCTTCTAGTGACCTGTCCACCTTCCTGGAATGATGGATGGACGATGACCTAGAAGGAAAACTCCTCGGGAGGATGTATAATGGGTGACATTTATCTGTGCTGTGGGTCTACACTCACACTCCCTAATCTACAGTTACCAGGAGATGTAGCTTCAACAAGATGGCCGTTCGGAAGTCTGTGTTGAAACCCTATATAACCTGTGTTTGTTCAAATGCAACGTCATGTATGCCTTCTGAGAGAGCATATTCCGAAACTGTCAATTGGTTTTTTTGCCTTAGTTACAACGCGTTTCAATTCCTTTTTTCGTGGTTCCGATATAGAAAGAGCTACGACTACAAAGCGTTCGGAATACTCCTGGTATACTGGATATCTGGAGTTAATAGCTATGAAAACGCAGAAGAGCAACATTTATTTTTTGTTTCGATTTCAAACTAGGAATAAATGAGCACATTTTCCAGGAAAACAGGAAAATCAGGTCTTCTTATTAGCTAATTACAAAATTCTAATCGCTTTTCGGGATCACCTGGAAGCAATTTTTGAGATATGTGTATTTTTCAACATTTGAAACCGCTTTTTTCGAAATGTCTCCAAGCACTTGTATGACAAATATTCATTTCGATGTAGATTTCCCCGGGTTCATGTTTATCTGCAAATTATTAATTTTCATTGAAAAGGACACAATGTCTAACTTACCTCATACATACCTCATTTCATTAGGTTCCTGGTCCATTCTGTCTCCGTATTTTTTCCTCGGCTATACAAATTATTTTGTTTATTTATTTATTTATTTGAAAATTGAAAATCCTAATATAAATACAAAATTCTTCCAACAATAAAATACGTTCAAATAATATATAAATACAAGAAGCTAAAAAGCTAAAAAATGTGTCCATGAGAATATTGTCCCATAACACAGAACAAATCAGGAGTATTCAGAATAGTTAGTTCCATATTACAATTATACTAGGGCATAAAAACAATTATTCGAGTGGGTATGAATTATTCAACATATTACCATGTGTCAACGACGTAACATAATGTATACAGAACACAAAAGCTCGAACCAAAAAAACAATTGATGTGAAACATAAAAATTAAAAAAAAAAAAACAGAAAATTCATAGAGTACGTGATGTGATATATATTTCCAACTGAACCTTGAATAAATATAAAGTAACATAATCTTTAACGTGGTATGGTAATTGGTTGAAATCATTCAATCCTCTGAAAAACAATGATTTCATAGATTCTGTCCTGGAAATGTGGAATCCAACACGAAGCCTAAATACTTGAATTCTGACACCCATTCAATTTTGTCTCCCTCCACTTCGAGTTGAAGCTTTACATAGTCAATTGATTTCAGTTTATGTTTCTTACTAATTATCATTGATTTGGTTTTATTCGTATTCATTTTTAGTTCATTTTCGTTTAAATATTTTTCAATTTTTTTCAACAGTCGATTCATGCGCTCAACTGTTTCTACAGCGTCATTTCCATAGCATGCATGTCATCTGCAAATAAATTCGAAAAAATCATAACCTTGTATATAATTCACATCATTTAGGTAAATTATAAACATCAGTGGTCGCAGGACACTCCCTTGGGGTACGTCTATATTGTTTAAAATTTCATTTGAGAAACATTTTCCCACTCTAGCTATTTGTGACCTGCCATTGAGATAATTTTTGAACCAACTTAAGGCTACTCCATCGATTCCATAATATCTCAATTTGCAAAGTAATATTTGCCCATCGATAGTTTCAAATGCCCTCTTGAAATCAATACTACTATAAATTTATCACTATCGATTTCATTTTTCCATTTTGAAACTGTTAATTGAAGGACAGTTTCACACGAGTGGTGTTCTCTAAATTCGGATTGATTTCCAATAAAAAGGTTATTTTCAGTAAAGTACCTAGTAATTTGTTCATGTGCACAATTTCCAAAACTTTCTCAATAATTGGCAAACTATTTATTGAGCCAAACTCGGTGAAATTTTGATCCAATATCTTGAACATAGTTCGATGTGGTTGTCGTTTTTCGGGATACAAGTTTGAACAAAGCTGATGATAGTGCCGGAAGACGAAACGTTGGATAGCAAATCTGAACACACCATTATGTAGCAGGAAAAAAGTGGCAATGTGGAAGTGCAATTTATTTTCGGATCCTTCGGATACTGTTTTTCCCGATATCTCCGGAATTTCAGAAATTTCTCAACGGCATATTGTTATTCAGGTAAATGCCCAACTTTTTTCCAATTTAAGCATCTTCGTATCTCTCATAGTTTCCGAAATCCCAATGGTGAGGATAGAATTTGAAACACCCTATATTTCGTCAAGAACACATAATTTTCTTTTGTCTTTCGTGTAGTATTTTATTTCAATTTTTCTCCTGTAGATCTCGATTTTCCTCATTGCAAAATGGTGAAAATCAATAGCCTAGCCACCGCGGACACCTGTAACAACACCATATATACAGACATAAGCTCGCAAGTAGCAAGACCAGGCAGGGAGAAAGGTATATATTTATTATGATTGTGTAAAATTGGGTATATGCGCAATGTTTGGAGAAATATCACCCCGTATGCTCTCGGAATAGATGATAAAAGGGAGGGGTGATAAAGGGCTCCCGTTCTGCAGACTCGCAGCGCTCTGCTCAGTCAGAAAGAACACGCGCGCGATAGACGTGGAGAGGTGCATGGTTTGCCGCATCTCTGAAACGTGTCTTATCTGTTGATATTACCCACTGCAGATATTGGGAGTTGTTGATGATACTCGTATTTGTGGAGGTTTCGTGAATGAGAACCTTTCGCTGCTACTGTTGACCGTGTTACTTTTTGGTGTGGTGGTGGTTGTGACAGTTTCGGATTACGTTGGCAGAGCGTTCAAGGTAGCTTTTGTTTCACCTGGATTTTTACTGTGTGTCTAGGGAACATGCGATTTTTTAGTCGCGAAATTTATTTCTTGATTCATATTTTTTGCTAGTTGTATATTTATAAGACGAATAATTGCATACGGGGAAAGAACAATTTTGTGGACGAAAAACTTGAGGAGATTTTGATACATTTATGTAGAAAATTAATGGTATCTGCTGGTTTGACTTAATTCACAGACAGAAATCTGAGTCGATGTATTTGATAGGTAATATTGACATTTCAGTTTCTACATGTCTATAGACTTTCCATCTTCATTGAATGTTGTGGTGGTGAAATATGCTGTTGTGACTCCTTGCAGTTTTGACAAATCATGTGAACTCCAGTAAGATTCGTATTTTCATCACTGACAACATCAAAATTTTCGCCAACTTCACTCTTTGATTTCTATATTTCGGTGTGTTCTAGACCTTCAAATACGTAACGTATCTCATTGTTCTTTACATTGATTTCGTTGAGGATTTCAAACTTGTTGAGTTCTCAAGATAGTGAAGTGATGATGAAGAAATGGCAATTAATCCTCACATCGGCAGAACGTTGAAGGTGGCTATTATTATACCTTCGTTTTGAAAGTGTCTTTAGATAACCTGCAATTTTCAGTTGCGAAACATGTTTTTAGTATATTTGTTTCATTAGTTGAACATATACATTCAAAACACATGTATAAATTTCCCAGAATTGACTGATAGAATCGAAAACTGATTTTATGAACAGGAATTTATATATTTTGATATACTGACGAGTTAGATTGGAAATATCACAAATTGATAACCTGCGTTGATATTAAAATTAGTACTTACTTACTGTGAACTTTATTTTCTCATTTTTAAAGACTTGCTAGTTATTATTGAGAAAGGTAACCACTAGATCAAAACTGAAATTTCATTTGATTGGTAGAGTTTGAAGCTTTGTCGTATTTAAACATTTTTCTCACACCAGATCAAAAATACTGTCGCTTGATGCTTATTTTGCTAACCAAGAAAGCATTGTCAGGAGATGACCACAAGTGTAGTCGATAGATCCAGATGTTACACTTTCAAATCACGTAATTGATGAATTCTTATTGAAACTTATTGAAAGAATCAAGAAGGCTTTTGAAAATATTTGAAGGGTAATATTTGCTCATGGTGTTTATGACATTTTGGGAATATATTTGAGTTATATTATTGTACTGAGTAGGCTGACGAATGATCACTAAGTAAGAAAAATGCTGCAGTAATTTGTAACTTCAAAATTTAGAGTTCAAGAGGAAAATTACTGTAGATTGAAGTTGCCCAAAGTGAAATATATCAACAAAATCGTAATAAAACAGTCAACTTTGTCATTTTTACGTTTTGCTTGCTCTTGTCAGTGATTATCTCGCTGATTATTGAAAATATTTTCCTAGGTATAGGTAGGAAAATAATCAGTTGTTTTGATATCTACTCTTCTATTATGACATTCAAATATCTCCAAGTTTGAATATAGTGCCGCCAAATCAGTTTTACCCTCAAGATTCTATTAAAAATTTACCAAGACAATGAAATTCCGACCGTAACTAAAACAAATTTCAATTTGATTTTTTTATAACTCCAATATAAACGACTAATCTCACAATCGATATACTTCATCTGAGTGACATTTGCGTTGAATTTCAACACGAACGATAGAGAATGAAAAGAATTAGCATTCAGATCCAACTGTAAAAATGTATGGTTTCCCAGTAATTTCTGTTTTTTCCGAAAAATGCTAGGAATTATTGAATGGTTCTTGTCAGAATAAGTGCATCGATGTGCTCGAGGATATCCTAGTTCGTCATTGGCTAAGTGGCAAATTTTTACAGATTCTCTCGGTTAGATTATTCATTAAAGCGTAGATTGAAGCTGTAAACAAGTCAAAACTTCGGCTAACTGTAATTTAGAGTTTTACATGTAATGAGTAAAGTATTTGTCATCTCATCGGCTCTCATCCTGAGCAGATGATGAATTGAGAAATTCAATTCGAAGAGAAATATCTAGGTCATCGGAAAAATCAATCAGGGAAAAATCTTCATCGTGATCGCCCTAAAAAATATTTTTCGTTAGTGAATCAGCTTTTCTTTGTCAGAACTTGTGAAAAGTGTTCAATGCACTCCTACGAAGGTAGGAGAAGGTAAAATCCTTTCCAACTTTTTAAAGTGCGGCCTAGGTTATTTTGGGATACGTTTAATCTTTCTTGATTTCATTATTGCCAATATATCGACTGTTGAACATTTTGTTGAATGAAGAAAGATGAAAATACCAATTCTGGCTATAGTATATCATTGATATCGTCTTCGCATTTAAAAATTAGTCGAAATTATGGTGATTTCATACTTGTCACCTTCACACATACTGAAGATCAAAATCTCCCATGGCGATTTCTTTGAATTCCGCGATATTATTGCATATAATTGAAAACATAGTATGAATTATTCATGTGTGTGAATATCCGGCGACCGCGTAAACTTGGCCAAGAATAATAATCGAAAATATTGAAACAACTGAAAAAACTGTATGTAGCATGACCTGTCTGCATTCCCAGAATGTTCAAGACTTTGGAAATATTCTTTACTTCAGTTGTCCCAAGTGAGTTCATGACATATTAGCACCCTATTCGATCTCCTACATTAAAATGAAACGAATGCAAGATCATGAAATGTAAGAAGTTCAATCTGAAGGCCAGAGAATCAATGACTTCTGAGTAAAAGGTAAAACTGGAATAAATCTAAAACAAACATTTTTCTCAATGATCAGAAATGCAATACTTTTCTCGACGCGCGTTTCACCAACCAAGTTGGCGTCTTCAGGATATAAAAAAAACTTTCGAATGTTTGAAAATGTGTTTTTTCGGTAACCACCTAACCTTATCTTACGAACGACAACCTCAGAAATCGAAATTGGCAAAGTTTGATTTCTAGCATGTTAAGTACAACAGAATGATGAAATCGAAATTTCATGATTTCTGAAACAGTCGACAAAAAAAGGAACAGAAAAAGAAAAGAAACAGCCCTGGCCTAGAAGTATGAAACACCAGTAGATGAAAAATAAATAATGGTTGTATTTTTTGTTGCACGTGCACCTTTGATACCATGTATACCGACTTTCTAGCGAATTAACTGTAACACGTAAGTGTGGGAGGACCTGTTCCCAGTTGGATAATTCCTTACCAACAAGTTAATATGGGGCCGTATTCATACAGACCATCTAAAATCAAATATGTGTTGTGTACTCTAAGAATATCAAGATTTTTAAATCTATATTTCATTGAACGTTTATAATGAAAATGTCTCGGGAAACTCTTGAGAAGTAGTACACAGGAAGGGCTACACAAAGTAATGAATTCAAAAGATTTGAAATGAAATTTTGTTAATGAAAATCATGTTTACTTCAAAACTATATTTCGAATAAAACACTCGTTTGTTTTCAACGCCTTATCACGAGTCTTACTAACAGCATTCAGATAGATCAAATGGAAATTATATGTTCTTCAGCAATAATCCTATAGTTATGAGGCAGAATAGTCACTCGCTAACTTTTAAAATGATATATTCAATTCAGACAATGATCACATTTTCTGCAATACAAATTGAGATACAGGAATTGAAACAACTACCAACACAACACTCTGCTTTCTGTTGCTAACTCCCCATCGAAATCAATAAAAATATTTTTGATGGTATCATAAATAGCAGTTCTTGTTTCAATATATTCGGGGCTAAATGGTTAGAGCGGTACCGAACTGAAAGTCTAGTTACTCATTTTTCATACAGAAATATAACTACCGATTCTTCACTTTCATCATCACCTTGCCTATGCAGGGAAAAATATCGGAATAATCTTGATACTCATTTCTTTATATCACATTCAATCAATACGACTTGTGAAATTCACCAGTGGTTTTCATTAGTACCGAAAAAACCTTCAAATTCAATATCCTACATCGTATAATTTACAGTTCGTTTTGTTTATGAAGCCATCCAGTTTTTGAGGGTGAAATTTTGTGAATGTATTTCTGATAAAAACACTTCCAAAAATTGAATAAAAAAATTGTAATTATAGCTGTATGAAAGAAAGTTCTTGATGTGAGAGATTTCATTAGTGGGAAAAACCTCTTTGGATTTCAAGTCAAACACCAGCTTCTTTCAGATACAAACCAGCAGAAAAAATCTGCCACTTGATACAAACGAGTACACAAATGAGAATTGTATGTGGATTCGATTTCAAGTGTGGGATTATCGATTTTCCCTGGGTATGTCTGACCAGTGCTAGAAATCGCCCGCTCAAACGTAAAATCTTGTTAATTTGTAGCTCGCAGAAGTTTAGACTTCTCAGGGTTGTTATTCGTAAGGACGCTGGCTAATGGAAAAACATATTTCAAGAAATTTTAATGTATACAGGAATATCTCTTGATATCTGGGTGGATTCCCGTAGTTTTTCTGCAGAAGCACTAGGCTTCATTTGTTACTACGACACTGCTTCCATTACATCGATAAGTAGGAAAAATAATTCAAATAACTTGGTTGTCAACGAAAGAAGTTTGCTGATAAGAAAGCCAGAAAAGTCAATTTTTATTTTTTTTTGTTGTTGTAACAACTGGGTATTTAAGAAGCGGTTATTTCATTACCTATATCCTTTGTTGGTTTTTTTCGTACGGGTTTGTCTTGCAGTTAGGTGGCGCTGTAGAAATCTAGCCTGGGGCGCCGGTAGTGCAAAACCGGTACTGATAATTTCATTTATTGAATGAAATAATTTAAGAAGAGATCACTTTCCGAGAAAAAAATCTGTTCTACTTCTCTGTTGATACGCACGTATAAATCACAATGACATAATGAAAGTTCATTATACTGAGTGATTTTTATATACCCCACGTAATCATAAGTGAGCGATACCTACTTAGGAACTTCTTCAATCATAATTACCTAAAGCATTCATTCAACTTTTATACCTATAGTATATACTCAAATTATGATTACCTAGAGTATATTATATCAAATTTTATATATATGTTTGAAATATGTTTTACCATTAACCAGTTATCGCACGTAACCCTACGAACGACAACCTTCAGAAGTCGTAACTTGTTGTTTTTGAAGAAAACAAGTTCAGTAATGGTTATCTATTCAAATCCAATTGGTCATTCAGTAAAATGTTCAAGTTTATTAATTTCATTGCTTCCAAATGATTGAGCTTCATTTTCTATATGTATATAATTTCAAAGTCCCCATTAGAGATTATTTCATTCCAAAAGATTATTTGAATATTTTGAATTTGTTTTCTCATTCACATAGCTCTTATAATGTTCTTGGATGCGATTCCTGAATTTTCTGCCAGTTTGACCAACATAAACCTTATGACAAGTTCCACAATATAATTTACACTCGCCTGATTTCTCGAATTTGGATGTTTTGTTTTTATTATTTTTAGCTAACTTTCCCAAAGTATTACCTGCTCTATATACAATTTTGGGGCAGTAGAAGGTCAGGAAAAGAATATTTTTCTTCATTACATGTTTATCACACCTCAATAAATAATGAAATACTCTCAACCAAAAGCCTAGTTCAGCAGCCAAGCTCATCGAGAGTGAATTGGAATGTGATGTCAAGTAATTTATTATTCTATAGAATGTTATGATTATTTATGAGTAAGGTGGGTTTTCAATAGGATTTCAAACTTTTCATCATATTTTAATTTCAAACTCTAACATTTCCCAGCGTACTTTCATTCCCGTATCATTATGATGCTAAGTAATGTATCCGACGGTTTCAAAGGAGTTGAAATTGAATATGAATGTAAATCATACATAAGAACGATTCCGAGACTACTTAAAGATATAGAAGATTGAGGTTGAGATTACGACTGTAACAAATGATATTGTTGATAGTTGTGGGTACTAAGATCGTTTATAAGATACCTACAAGTCAAACAAGAAATTATTAAATCAAAGTCTCGATCAAAGTACCACTTTCGTAGAAGGTGTGATGTCAAATTTTGTAACAAAGGCGGGAGACAATGAATTAATCGTCAACACAGGACAGTGCTAAATATCAGTTTGTCTGAATGATCGTCATATGACTCATGATGCATGAGTTGGTGAAGTGTCATTGTCTTCATGATTCACGTACAAATTCATCGAGAAATATGTACAACTATCTTCAAGGCCACTTTGGGTTTCGTGGAACCGCGTAACATCTCTTCAATTGTTCAGCTCGTCGTATGATTGTTTATGATATTTGACTCTCTGAATAAATAGTCACTTATTAATTTTTGATTGATTGAGAGAACGTACTCACATTCTCAGAACGGAAGTATATTTTACTTTTCATTTGTAACATCCTCATCTTAAACTTCAAAAATGTATGTACGTAGACTTCAAAACATGAGGTGAATGTTCAAATTTCGCGGGCTACATACATTCGATACACCATATATTGTAGGGGAGAGTGTGTATGAAAGAGCCAGGCTCTGAAATCTTACCATAATTCGATTTTAATGTTTGTATGGCAACACTGAATAGCTGTCATCCACAAACATTTAACAGTTCTGCGAAAACGAATGGCGTTGCTAGACCACATCAAAGATTTTAGGGCCAAAAAGTAAATTTTTTTGCGTTCACTCAATTTGTTTTCATAGAAAAGTGCAGCATGAGTTGATATGTTGTAGTGTTAGGCATATATTTAGCATTATTTTACGATAATATTGATGTCATAATGTTTTCGCGTAATAGCTGTATTTTGAAGTTAAATGTTAAATGACAAAATGTTTTGGAAGAGCCACTGGTGGACGCTTTGAAAGAGCCGGCTCCAGAATGCAGCTTTGTTTCAGCTCCTCCTAAAATCATCGCTGAAAAAGGGTCAAAACAAATTGAACAAGGTTACTATTGCTGATATTTTCACCTCATTGTAGTCATAGACTCCAACCTCTGGATGTTGTGGTTTGCGGGCCTTTCAAAACAAGATATTGAATTGTTATGAACGAGTGGATTGTGATTTAGGACTGATAAATAACTGATTTTCACAGAAATGAGCAATTTTACAGTTTGATAAGATTTATATAACAGATAAATAGTTTATTAAGTGATTTTTATTTGCTGAAAGACTGTTTTATTTGTAAAGAGGAATGATGAACTCGGAATATTGGAAGATGAAATTATGAATACCGAGTGGTTTTGTTTTAGAATATTGATGTTGAGGTTAAAGCATCTTCCAATTCATGTATTTGCTTGAATGAATTGTGGAACAACAATTCATGGCATTTGCATCATGATATCGTACCTACTCACTCGTCATTGCTTTTATCAATTTTCGAGTCAAAAACAATATCGTAATCACGCCTCAGCCACCTTATTCACCAAATTTGGCCCCCATCTAGCTCTTCCTGTTGCATAAACCAAATCGCTAAGAGAGCTCAAGGGCATACCAGAAGGTGCATATCAGAAATGTATCTGAGGGGGACTACTTGAAGGGGACAAAATAGAAATTGATGAATAAATGAATATTTTTTGCCAAAAATAAAAATTCATCCTATTTTCTAAACAGACAGCGTCGTTTTCATTACGTCAAACCAATGCTAATTTTGTTTTCACACAAGAAGGAAAACGTCAAAGGAATCATGAATTTCACAGTGTCAACATTAGCCAGTTTTTCTTCATCGTGTGACACGTGAAAACAGATGTTAGACCTAATGTACGTAATTATTCCACTGATCTATAATTTATATCCACTTTTCCTTTCATGTAGATTATTTTTCATGATCGTCATAAAGAATAGAGACAAACTCGATTTCATCCAGTCACGCTAAAATGCCATTTTCGAGGATATTTCCATAAAAACTTGTAGGAAAAGATACCTTTCACAAAGACTCATTATTTTCTATTTATATAAAACCGACACTGAAATATATTCTGGAATAACCACCTATTCGACTCCATTGACATCGTAATCTATAATTTAGCATAGCTCAGCTATGGAAACTACTGAACGCCTATTGTAACAGAATGTAACAGAATAGGTATTTCATAATCTGTGAGCATTCTCTGAACAAGAGGAGGGATTTGAAGAATTATTTTCAGAAATTTAATCAAGAATACCAAACATGTTTGGTATTCTTGAGTTCTTGGAGTTGAAAAAATTGCATTCAGATTTTTTTTTTGCCGAAAAATCGTTAAATATTTTTTGGGATTTCGAATACTTACCTAAAAATATTTTTTTAACATAAACATGAACATTATATAAATATAAAATGAGTCAATAATGATCATTACATTTTAACAAATATCATTATTTCGAGTGTGCTTGAAAGATTCATTCTGTTGATCCAAGTTTTTTCATTTAGCACATATCCGCATTAACCATTTCGGCCATTAGCGTGTTACATTTCTCACATGGATTATGACTTTGTTTAACATTATTTGGACTGGAAAAAGATTGAAGAACCATCATCTCTTTCTCTTTCAAGTGCAACAAGTAAAACATGGATATGGAAGTGAATCTAAAATATTTCAGGTATATCCTGTTATTCGATTGATATAGGTAGGATTAGGTCCAAAGTGAGTAGGTCCATTCGACTCCCACACCTATCCATACTCGACCAAATAAACCCAGCTGATTATCGAAGCCGATTAGTTTGTATGGTGAGTGCTCTTTCAGGTCAGATGGTAAGAGTATGGCTCTGCCGAAATCTAAAAACTTGGTTCGGTCCCCAACGAGGCAAGCACACAGTAAATGCTCTGCTCTTTCATCACTTTCCAAACAGAGGCGACACACACTGTCTTCCGACAATCCGAGTGTCTGCCCTGGAAGATTCTGCCAGAAGTCGATACATCTTCTTGCCATCCAGGTGTTCAATCTTTGTTCGGCAAAGCCTAAAGCGATGCCAATGAAAGGTTCTGGTCCGATGAAGCTGCTTGCAGAACCCTCTTTTGCAAGGAAGTCAGCAGCCTCATTGCCTTACAGGACAGTATAGCCAGGAATCCAGACCAGAGGCAATGTGTAAGTCTTTCTATAGAGGAGAGTTGTTTTTGGCTATTTGCTACTAACTAAGACGTTGGTCGGTAGGAGACAAAAACTTCTTACGCCGCTTGACTGTCCGAGAATATTTTAATTGACTTCTGTATATACTTGGATTCTTCCAATTTCCCCGCACACAATTCAATAGCGTAAATTTTCATAGGTTCCGAGGCAGATTGATATCTCTGTCCACTTCTCCTTCATCATAAAAAAGTGAGAAAGTTTCTGTGTAGTCTGGGTACTTTGATTGAGCTTTTATTGAAAAACTCATTAACGCAGTGGCGATAATCCTTGAACCATTCCATATCTATTTTCTATAACGCCTGCAAACCGGAAAAAATCACAGCGTCCCGTTTCATGTGAAACTCCAATAACCACAACAACCAAAACGGGTAATGAAGCTGAATGAGAAAAACCAAAAGGCATAAATCATCTCCACAATGTTCCTTAGTAAAAGTAGGTTGAATTCTCGGTTAAAATATTATTCCGAAAGGAGCTTCATTGTTCCTGTCACGAACGAGGATTTGCTTTTATTTTTTATTATGAGATGAGATGGATGAATTCGATTGGTATTAGTCACGCTTCTTGGGTTCCATAGACGGAGGAATTACCATTGTTTATGTACATGTGGACGAACAAATGTTCATATCAGTTTCCATACGATGAAGTTTTTCTAGTGGCAAACGAAGTAACAAAAACATTTGTAGAAAACAATACTCAGTGCACAAAAGTGACCCCCAGAGTGACCAATGAGATAACTAATATTACCAATGTACCAATTCTTTTGTATTAGAGATATTATTGAAATGATATATTGAGAAAATCTGAAGGAGAACAACATTTCACATACTTTTTGTAGAGAAAAACGAAAAAAGGTTGTGAAATTGTGTTACAATTTGGCGGAGGTGCCGGGTATGACCAAAATAGAAAAGTAGCGTAAAACAAATGTTATTCTTTCATGAGATATCTGAATGTTTTGGGTTTTTTTTCGTTATAACGTGCTCATCAACTTGCATATTACTTTATGACACACCACAGCAGTTTTAACTACCTTTCGAGCTGCTTTATTTACAATCTTTTCTTAGCTGAAACGTTTAGATGATTTAGTTGAAAACTGAAAATGATCAGAAACAGTTGAAGAAGAGCGTATATGATATAGTACTGAAACGATAATTTATCAAGTATAAGAACTCTAGTTCCCTAATTCGTGAAGAAAATGGAAATAAATGACATCGGTTAGAAAATACACAAGCAACACAAAATAAAATATAAAAAAATTGGAAAAAAATTAAGAAATTAATTTCAAATAGAGAATAATAACATTTTGATTGTTAGTATTCACGATCATCTTGTTGTTATATGATATGTACGCATGAAATCATCTTGTGAATGATTTTAGCTTGCTGCTTGATTTGTTGGTGTCTTCTCACTTAGTAACTGCAATCATTGAAGTCGTTATCTGGGATCGACAGCTTGATTTCAATGAGGCTGCTGAGGATAGTGTCTGCCCAAATCTTCAAGCAGGTTCCACTTTTGTACTCTGACCCAATATTTCTTATCCACTTCGATAGTTCTCTGACATGAAATGAAAATAGTGCTTGCTGATCGTGATTGTTTTTATTTCTGATGATTTCTATACTGAATTTCATTTTCGAATTGGAGAGATAGGGAAGATGTTAGAGTCTCGTTTCAGATTCGAGGTCAAAAATTCAGTTTATTGTCATTTTATGAGAGCTTATCCACAGTTTGGCCATTATGAGACTACATTTATATCGTTGTGAAATTGTTATTATTCCAAACTGAACAATCTTTTTATTTTAATTCGGTTCTAGTTGTTACTATTGATTATATTTTCCAAGGCTCCAAATTATAATTTACTTCGACTATATATTCATATTGATTAATCTTATCAAATGTTTACATTTTTGTAAATATTCTGAAACTGAAATTGTAAACTTCGTTTCTCTATATGTATATTTTTTAACAAAGATTATACTCTGAGGCAACAGGTATAGTCCAAATTCACAATAGTTTTGGAAAAAACTATTCAAGAATACACAAACTTCGAAGGTACATGGCAATGACTTCTGCCCAAATTAACATCGATACCGATCTGGAAATGCTGTGAAGACCTCAGGGCAATGGTGGACAGAAATAGATGGACTTTGTAATGGGTGCTGCTGTCCTCACTAAAAACAAGTAACAGAAAAGCTGATGAATGTGTCAAGCATAACTCCATATATATGAAGTATCAAGACTTTTGGTACAGAACCAAATGAGGAGATGGTCAATAAGAAATGAACCGTACTTCAAACATGTACCAGCACGTATAAGGAAACACCTTTTTGAAGGGATCCTTCATGAAGAAAACTGAAGAACTGGTTCAAAAAAGCAGAGATCGGATCAGAACAATTACATGGCCTAGTCATTGGACACTGTCCATTAAGTAAACTCCCTAACAAACTAGAGCTATAACGAAGTCCTCAGTTGCAGACAATGGAATGGTCAGAGAGTTCCCTTCATGTAATAGATCAAAGGAAGCAAGCAATTTATGGACAACTCCTGGAAACAATTTATCTACATTTTTAAAACCGCTCAACTCGACAGTAACAAACATTTTATGTACCATTTTATCGTTTGAACCACACATTCAATAGCTGCATTCCAAAAATCTTACGATTTGCCAATAATTACGTTGATCTTGAGATGTTTAACATCTCCTTGCATCATTTTAAAACTCAATTAGGACATATTATGCTTTGATATTTTAGTGTATACATAGTTTGAAGTAGCATATCTGGTATATGTTTTATTGTCGTTTTATACTCTACAATTGACCCCCTTTTAAACTTAAAATTTAACCCCTTTTAAGCTATTCTTAGTTGTAATTTGTGATTCAGTACCTTATTTGATTTTATTTTAATCATAAATTAACATTGTAATTTATACTTCAAATGGGCTTGCCCGTAAATTAATAAAGAAATAAAATTTTTGAAATGGGTGTCATGAAAATAATGAAGGAAACAATGTACAAGTCAGACGATAGTGAATCAGAATTTAATAGTTTTAATTTTTTTCAATCCAAACGTCACCTAATAAAAAATCATGACACGTTGGGTATCAATCGGTACTTTCCGCTCGCTAACGCATTTCAAGGGATAAACTCCTCCCCTATGATTTCACAAGGTGAACAGGAAATCCAACCGATTCGGTTCCTTTATACGAGTTTACGATGCCGATTCCGGCATTCTTCCTTCCATTTATATTAGATCAAAGATAAAAAAGTCTGATGTTTTGAATGGCATTCAAAAAGGAGACGAGCATTGATCAACGTTCATCGATACGAATGTGCGCTTTTAGTGCAACGCTCGATTGGGGTATCTGAAATGTGTCTCCTGCTTGTTTAATGCACCCGCTGACTCCCACGTACCTACCGCAGGTGTACATTTGCCTATCTACCTGTTTTGCTGATGACTGTGATAATTTTCTGTAAGTGGAGAAGCGGTAGAAGTGATTTAATGATAAAGTTTATCGTTTGTCACAGGTTATTGGCCAGGAACGTAAACGAACCCGTAGTCAATAAAATTTCTTCACAACAAATTAGTTTTTTTCAGACACTGAATGAAAGTGAACATGTATTCAAAACAAGCACATGAATAATACTAGATGACTCATATTTTAATTCAGCTTTAGTCTTTATCGATTTTCGATATGAACATTGAATTACATGGAAATTTCCAGAAGTTTAAGATTGAAATTCCAGTATCCAAACAAGTCTCCTAAAAACTCTGAAACTAACAATATTGTTTCTCTCACTAGTTTGTACAGGACTTTTCTTGATGTTTGACATATTCGTCTATAAATTGGATGCCCCCTGTGATTCATTCGCATGAAACATGACGAGTGACGAGCTTCAAATGTTCCTTTACTGCATCACCTGCAGCTGAAATCTCCATTATACGACCTTAGTTTGTTCAGGTGGTCTCTCCAGTGAGTACATCCGGACACACCTTTACAGCTTTTCGGGCACCAAGAAAATTCCTGTAAATTCAGAACTTTTTCGCTACATATTTCCATTACAATTTTTATGTGAGTATAAAATCACAACTGTTGGGTAGAAATAATGTTCTACCTGATTTCAAAATTTCTATTCAGTTGTGAAAGAAGAAAAATTCTGTTGAATTCTCGGTTGAATTACTAAGTGATATCATATAATGAAAATTAATTTACATTTTCATGTTGAATGTGAATTTTTCGTGTTCTTAATATAAAGATTGAATTGTAATTTCACGGTAATTTGAACGGTATATTTGTATAGAATAGATATTTTACAATCACTATATTTCATGATATAGATACGAAAACAAAATATGAAAAAGAGTTTCTTGAACTACTGTCACAATATAATTATGAAGGAAGGAGAATATAATTTTTTTTTCTGAGTGATTTAGCCGTCACTTGATGAAGATTCATAGTAATTTCAAAAACTACACCTCACGATTTAATCTCCACAAACTTTATGTGAAAAATATATCATAACATGTTTCGCTAGCACAGTAGCTTTTTCAAGTAATTGAATACTTCTGCTATTTTGTGTTGATGAGGATGGGTAGAATAATAGCATGCTTCACAGATTAGTCAATGTTCCTCTCTCAATAGATGATTTCAATAAAGAGCTTAATATCATCACGCAAATTGCGGTTAAAAATGGGTTTCAAGCCGAATGAATAAACAAGATACTTTCCAAGAAAGTCTACGCAAAAGCGATTAGAGACGTTTTTCCTATTGATGAGGTAGATTATCAAAATTATAGAGCTTCAAAGTATTTTGGACAACCAACGGAAAAAGTGGCTTTATTTTTGAGGAAATGAGATATTAAAATTGCACAAGTGATACGTTGGGAAATTTAGTTAAAAATAATAAAGACAAAACATCCAAATTCGAAAAATCAGGAGTATATAAATTAAAGTGTGGAACTTGCCCTAAGGTATAAATAAACCTAAAAATTCAAACATATTAAAACCCTGAAGATCTTTAGTCTTGAGAAAGACGCCAATTAACACTGTCCATAGGTCGGCAATTCTATAGATTTCAACATTCTCTTCCCGTTACTCCAAGTTTTCTATTTTTGATTTTTTGTATCAAAAACTTAAAACTTATATGAACGAATGTGTCATGTGAAATAAATGATGTTAAAAGGTGAGTCTTTGTCTATATAAGCACAATTGAGAGATGAAAAAGCGGTTTTTTCAATTCTAGTCAAACTAATTACAGAAGCATTTCAATTAAAATACCCAAGAATCATCCTTGGATCGTTCATCACCAAACCAGTCATCCACATGTTAGATAGAGTGACATTTCATTTTATCCTCGTTTTTATCCATTTAGTTGCCTTTGAATCAGTATGTCTTCTGTCAAACGACATGATTGGATCAGATTATATATTTATTCAGATACATTTGGGGACAAGCGTGCGTGACAGTCGGTATACGGGTTAGAATCGTCCTCCTTTGTTCCCAATTCATTATGAATCTGATTATTCAGAATTGATGGTTACATTACATGTCTCCCATATAATTTGTTTTGTAATGATTGGAGTCAGCTATTTTCGTGAATAAATTTAAATCACCAGGTCGCATGATCCATTAATGGAGGCGTGGATGATATTTTGCCATTTCTACTCTAAATCGGTTGATGCGCTGGAAGATATCAACCAGTATTTTGTGTCAGAAACTAATTTCTCCTTGGGTCTTGGGTTAGTGTACTACGAACTTTTTCGTAGCGTCCTAGCATGATCTTGCAACATCATATGCAGAGACTCGGACTGTCGGAAGACAGTGTGTGTTGCCTCTGTTTGGAAAATGATGAAACAGCAGAGCACATACTTTGTGTATGCCCCGATGGGGACCGAATCAGGTGTTTACAGTTCGACATCTGACCAGAAAGACCACTCACCATACGAACTAATCGGCATCGTTAAGAAGCTGGGTGTATTTGGTCGAGTGTGAATAGGTGTGAGCCACAATAAACCTTTGCGGGTTGCGGTGGAGGGTCGAATGGATCCACTCACGTTGGACCTAACCTATATAGTGTATCAAATGCAACAGAAATAATTTTGGAAAAGTCATTAAATTTTTTTTAGAATAAAAGTACAGTTTTATTGGTCTTCGAAAAATATGGCATGAGTTTTGTTGGAGAGGTGAGATGATGAAACAGGTTATCTTTCAACATGGTAGGTACACAATTTTTTTTGTGATGCACTGTTTGGAACCTTTGGTGTGGTGATGCATATTACCTTTGATGTAGTAATCAATATTACTGGAGTCCTTTTCCAACACCAAACTGTTATTTTTAACACCTCGACACCTGTTTCGATCACGTTGTGATCCTTCAAGAGGGAGATGATCAGTTGGTGATATAAATTCATTCTTCCTCTTGAAGATTGTCACTTGGTGATTGAAACACGTGTCGAGGTTTCGAAAATAACGGTTTGGTGTTGGGATAGAACTCCAGTAATATTCACTAGTATTTAATTATTCAAAAATAAACCATATGTCACGTATGGGAATTTGACAGAGGAAATTACATAACCTTATTTGTGAGAAATTGTGGTACATTTTTCTGGCTAAAGCATGCGGGTTTCTCAGCTTCCTTATGATATTCTCTCTCGGGATCTTCATAGTTTTGTCGATATGATTCAAAAGTGCTTTTTCTTTCGTGTAATTCAATGTTTCTATGAAAGTAGTTTTTTCGAGAGGATTCTTTCTTCCAGTTTGTATTTGAAAGCGATTACTCTTTCCTACATACAAATACCACGTGATCTTCGATTTGCTTGAATGGTACTAATGCAAAAAAGAGTTGAAATGAAATGAGTTTTATTGAAAAAATAGATAACAATTATGTAGATGATGTATTGAAAAGTAAAAATTAATTCGGAAGATTTTAGGTAGCAGTCATCACACCCAGTGGCGCACTCAGAAAATAGTTATGGGGGGGCTGACCGGGGGTCCCTAGGCACCAACGGAAAACGTTTTAAACATTCCTTAGAATAACCGGTATTTTAAGGCATTACTTTGAGTTTATTTCAGCCCTTTGAATGACAAAATCTTTTTACATCAGCTGTCTTACAAAACAAAATTGAGTCTTCTTTGGGTCTTCGTCAGTATGGATAATACAGTGTCTGTGTCAACTGGATTTTCCCAGTGGATATTAAGATTGGCTAAGCCATTTAGCCTACTCTAAGACATCGTGTTTCTTAGGTATGTCTTGATTCTCCGAAGAGTGGAAAAGGAGCGCTCTGCTGTGCTGGTCGATACAGGTATATTGATGAAAATCTCAAGTAGGATATGGATGTTTGGAAAGATTGTTTCATCACAAATATTTAGAAAATCAATTGCATTGACGTGATGCCTTGTTTCGTTGAAGAAAAGCTTGACAAACTTCCATTTCTGCCGTCAACACGTTCAAGTTGTTGTTTTCCAAATCTTCTTCATAAACTTCAATCAACTTCGAAAACGCCTGTTTCATCTCTGTACTTTCTTCAATATTCTCTGGATGAGTATGAAGCAAGCAGTGTAAAACCCTTTCAAAATGTTCTTGTGCTTTAAGAGACGTTTTTCGATGTAGGAAATGAAACTTTCAATCCAGGGGATGAATACGTTAATTCTATGAAATGGTTTTGTGCTTTCGGCTGAGACATTGCTGTTGTGTGTCTGTCTTCCATCAATCCTTGGAACACTAATTGTAGTTTCAATCAATTCGGCCATTTTTTGTGTCTCTTGACTGAAAACTCTTCATTAACTTTTTCTCTTAGTGACTTCAGACTCTGAAGTACATAGTCAACATAGTTCAAAGCAGCCCAGAGATCCGCATCATTTGACTGTAGCTTTTGACGCAATATCAAAGTGTAGCTGAGTAGCTTTTCAGCTGATACTAGAGCTACAATATTCAATATAGCTGTCAAAAGGACATAGGCCTCTGAAGATGAAATCCTTCTTTTTGTAGCTTAGGTCATCTTAGATTTACAATGATACAGAATGGATTTAATTATATTGTCATCAAATCTGAATGTGTGTACCAAATTTCAGATCAATCTGTCAACAGGAATCTGTCGAAATGCAAAATCGTATGCGCCATTTTTTCTGGTAGGCCCATTCAATCATTATTTATCAGACTGTCCTCCTGGAATCGGGATTGTATTTTAAAAGGATACTGAAAAGTAATATTTATGAAACTCTTTCAAAATCGATGGAAATGATCATTTTATATTTTTATGTTTTCAAATGAAATCAATACTTTTCAATCCTTCTACATTTGTTTCATTCATTTCATTATATCCTGCAACGATCATAATGCAAATTATTGATATTCATCTCGTTTATCCATTTTCCCATCTATTCCATTGATCAACTCAAAATATTGTTATTAAATTAATCGGCTCCCGGCTATATTTTNATATAGGTGAAGCTAACTATAGAGCGTGTAAAAAAGAAAAACCACCCGTTGTTCCTTGAAGAGGACCATGTGGACGCGAAATTAACATTGAAATCTAAAATTTGTGGCAACGTATGATAGTTTTCTACTAATTCTTTACATCCTTCTCGACCAATGTGTGCTCGCAACTCTCTCTCTTTCTCTCTTGTCCTTACAGTAATATACGAAACGGATCTCTCTCTCTCTCTTTTTCAATCTTCGCTAAGTTATATCTACCTCTCAACTTCCGTTCGCCTCGCACGATCACACTTTTCGTAACTCTCTTGTCACGTATTCATCAGCTTACTCCACAAGCGTAAAGAAGTTTTACTTTAAAAAATTAAGAAAAGTCTCTCAAATAACATTATTTTAGTTGTTTTTCTATCTTACTTCCAACATGCCATTCTTAGCGTAAGTCGCTATAAAATCATCAAGACATCCTCCAAGAAAGGGTTTTTCCGTGCACAATAAAAAATGCTGAAAGTTAAATTATCGTTCTTGTATACCGATCAATCCTTCGACACTGGGGCCAACATTTTCCCAATCTTCTTTCGAAACTTGATCGTCTAATGAGTGACTAACCAGGGAAACGCGTGTTTAAATTTTTGTCACCTCATTTGTTTAGCATTCGTTGTATCTGAGGTTGCGTCTTAACGAGATATTTTGAAACACCCATAAATAAAGCAGAAGTGATATATTGACTTTCTCATGCTCAGTGCAGTTCAGTGAAGGAGTCCCATCAATTTCGAATTCTTCGAGGCATATTTATAGCTCCGAACTGCAGCAACTTAACCAAGCAGGTACGCACCGTGAGTTCGTATTTGTAGCCAGGAACACGTGTTTTTCGGATGTGTATGAAAATGATTGATAATTTCAAAGAGAGGAAAAATAGAGGGTCTGTCACGGATTTCTGAGAAGATGGGGGATCGTAGGGTGGGTTTTTATTCTTAGGTTTGTACGTTTCAATGTGATTAGTAAGTTGTCTATCCCTGTCTAAAAAATCAAGAAACAAGAAACGATAATAATAACAGTTATGTAATTTATCCATGAATCAAAACAACGACAATACAAGTTCAAATTATATAAATGGGTGAATAAATAACTGATATTCATCTGCCATCAACACGTTTAAGTTGTTGTTTTCCAAATCTTCTTCATAAACTTCAATCAACTTCAAAAACGCCTGTTTCATTTCTGTACTTTCTTCAATATTCTCTGGATGAGTATGAAGCAAGCAGTGTGAAACCCTTTCAAAATGTTCTTGTGCTTCAAGAGACGTTTTTCGATGTAGGAAATGAAACTTTCAATCCAGGGGATGAATACGTTAATTCTATAAAACTGTTTTGTGCTTTCGGCTGAGACATTGCTGTTGTGTGTCTGTCTTCCATCAATCCTTGGAACACTAATTGTAGTTCCAATCAATTCGGCAATTTTTTGTGCCTCTTGATTGAAAACTCTTCATTAACTTTTTCTCTTAGTGACTCTGACTCTGAAGTACATAGTCAACATAGTTCAAAGCAGCCCAGAGATCCGCATCATTTGACTGTAGCTTTTGACGTAATATCAAAGTGTAGCTGAGTAGCTTTTCAGCTGATACTAGAGCTACAATATTCAATATAGCTGTCAAAAGGACATAGGCCTCTGGAGATGGAATCCTTCTTTTTGTAGCTTAGGTCATCTTAGATTTACAATGATACAGAATTAATTTAATTATATTGTCATCAAATCTGAATGTGTGTACCAAATTTCAGATCAATCTGTCAACAGGAAGGGGGTCAAACTTCAATTACTGAATTTGACCCAAACAAACAGACAAACAGGTCAATCTGAATAAAACATTTCAGAAACGAATAAAATGAGGCTATCCTTAAACCAACTCTTTGTTGTCCCTATATGCTATATGAATGACAACTATCGAAAGTCGAAGTTTGAACTGTTCGAACTGAAGGTGTGATTCCTAGCTCGTCCTTCTGTCAGGTTGATGCTAAGCCATTTCTGTAGCTCGGAATGCAAAATCGTATGCGCCATTTTTTCCGGTAGGCCCATTCAATCATTATTTATCAGACTGTCCTCCTGGAATTGGGATTGTATTTTAAAAGGATACTGAAAAGTAATATTTATGAAACTCTTTCAAAATCGATGGAAATGATCATTTTATATTTTTATGTTTTCAAATGAAATCAATACTTTTCAATCCTTCTACATTTGTTTCATTCATTTCATTATATCCTGCAACGATCATAATGCAAATTATTGATATTCATCTCGTTTATCCATTTTCCCATCTATTCCATTGATCAACTCAAAATATTGTTATTAAATTAATCGGCTCCCGGCTATATTTTCCATTCAATATTGGAAACGTTAAAGCTTCGCAACATTATCCCTCATATACAGTTTACATGACGAGATGGAATGTTATTGTTAGAGATACTATTGCGAACATATGCATATCATTTCAAAATCGCATGGAAAGGTAGAAATTGTGATAAAATTCAGCGCAGCTATAGTGTAAAGCTATAGTAAAAATATAATGAGTTTTTCTCATTTAGGAAAGGTATTTTCATGACAATTTTCGAACTCTATGTTGATGACCGTTTGTTTTTCTCTGGTGATCTGTCAACATGCTTCTGAAGTTATTCTATTCTATCAGGCGTGGACGCTTGTTATTTTTTTTAATAAAACGTCGTTCTAACGACAAACCATACTTCAACAAAAATTACGATGATGTCCACAGAGAATTATCAATGAATTGCTTGCCAGTTTTAGATAATTTTTGTTAGTGGCATAAGCCTCTGATCAAAATCTTCCTCGATTCTACCATTATCAGTGTTCATTTTGTTCAATCCACAAAATCTGAAATTAGTTCATAAGACTTTTCGTCGTCGTTTCATATGAGGAATTTCGAAACAAACATTATACATATGTATGATATATACATGTATATAATGAGTGAAACAATATTTGGGTGTGCAGAAGGCCAAAACGGTGTACACTTATAACACACATTTCCAGCTTTCGACAATCTTTATCATCATCATCAGGGATGCTACAATATGAATAAGAGAATAGATTAGATCTATAAAAAGAAATCAGTCAAAAACACAACTTACAGTGTATGTGTCGTTAGGCGGCAGGATGATCAAAATGTGGACACGAATATAGGTGTAGAGACAAAAAATAACCTCGGGAAGTTAAAGACGAACACAAATAATTCACATCATGAATGATGTATCATATTCAATAAATATAGTTTAAAAAACTGAAAAACACGCTTTTAAAGAACATCGAACTAAAAAGTTGAAAATATTTTTTAAATGAGC
>NW_019290269.1:110200-145310 GCF_000500325.1 Leptinotarsa decemlineata
CATCCCTACTAAACTTCTAGGCGTTTTTTGAAGAAAATCTAATAGCGTTTTTTTTAATAGAAAATAACTGTTAATGCTGGGTACTCTATACGGAAGAGACTTGTATAGTTTTGTTGCAATATAAGAAGAAGATCTTTGTCCAAAAGATTTTGACATGAAAAGTACAATATAAACATTGTTTTGACGGGTAGCATAACAATGACTTGACACTGGGGCTTGATTTTTTATTGAATTATATTTCATGCTAACTTCAAAGTAATCCAACTGTCTCAAGTCGAGAACATTGATTCCACTGAAAAGATTTTGAGATGGATATCTTTAGTTTTTTATGATATCATTCTCAAAAACCTTTTCTGGATGATTTCTAATGTTGCGAGATGAGTTTTAACAATACCTATATATTAAAGAGTATAGGACCGAGAACAGTCCCTTGAGGAACACCGTATTCGATCTCTTCTGCTTGCTAAGTACATCGTCTACTGTATCCATGAGTAATTCAGTTCTTTATCCTTTATACTTTATCCATGAGGTGATTCAGCTCTTAGTACATATTGTGGTTACGAATAGACGAAAATTTTGATGATTTTTACAAATCTATGACTATTTTCTGGGTAATATTTCAATGAAGCTCACTTTGAGCGAGCTCTTGGCTTTCTGTATATCAATTAATCCTACCTAACTAGAAAAAAAGTTTCCTTCGGTTGAAAACGACTAAAAAATGTAAACGAAATATCCAGTAAATTTGCAATAAATAGATCCTTTCCTCAAATGAATGATTTGCCTCAGGCTCCCCCATCAAACGTTTCAATCCGTTATGTTATGACATTTCCTGCAGTTATTTCTTATTTATCTTCGACTTTATTTATTACGGATGTCTTTTAATTGGTTAATTGCCTATAACTCTTCTGCATATTGAAGTCTGAACACGATTGTGCATTAACTCATTCCAAACGATTTCAGATGTCTTCAGCCTGCCGACATTTTTGTGTGTTTCTCCTGTGCATAACTGATTAGTCATACCATATTTCTGGATGAAATGAGCTAAATTGAGATGAGAAAATGGAATATTGAATAAAATATTTCGGCTATGTATTCAATGCTGAATAAAATGCTCGTTTTGTGTCTTAAATGGAACAGTTTTTTCATTATTTTTGTTAAGTAATTGATAGAAAAACAATAACATGTTTGAAAAATCTGTTCAAAACCAGCTGTCGCACTCCTCTGAACGACAACCCTAAAAATCAGAAATTTGTGGGAGCTAAGGACTACGGGAACTTACTTTTCAACGTGTGATTCCTAGCACGACTTGGACGATAGGTAGTGAAAAACGATCATCCGGCCTTGTGGTTCTAATCACCGGTTCACACAGCGGTCGATTGAGAGAGTGGATCAACCCATAAACGTCAACCCAACTGGCTATCGTCTCACCGTTTCTATATGTTTTGTAATTCCGAAAGTTGATCATGAAAAATGATTTTGAGAATCGAATTTTCTTGAATATATAAAATAAACATTTGAATTGATGTATAATCGAATAATAAATCAGTTATTTTGTCTTTTTTGTGAAATTGTGCGGTTTTACATTCAAGCCACCGATATGAGGCTGTACTTTTACTATTTTCCTAGACTACTCGGTTTCTTTCAGATTCCTTCACCTCCTGAAGACGCCAACTTAGTTGGTGAAACTTGCATTTCTGGGGATTAGAAAATGTGCTTGTTTTTGATTTATTCTAGTCAGGGATTCAAGTTTTACCATTTACCATACGATTTGTGGAATGAAATACTATTTCGCTCATAAAAAAAGAACTCCTATCTACTGTTTCAGAATTGGCAATACACACACACACACAAATGTTATTGGAACTTCATGAAAAATAAAAAATACATTGAGAAATATTCTCACATATATACCTAAAAAAAATGCAATTGTGACATATTTTGTTCATATAAAACTTATGGTGAGATACTAAAATTTTCAAAAGGACACGAAAATGAACATCTGCAATATACAATTAACACGATTCTTTGGCAACCATCGGCATCGAGTGGAATGGAATTAATTGGGAATAATTTCTAATGAACCACATGCGAAGAAGTAGCCTACATTTTTGAATTTAGTGGGAAATGTACCAAACATTTCTGTACTAGATCATTCGTTTAAAAGAAAATCAACAAATTTGACATTTTTTATAATTTCATTCTTCTTCGACACATTCGAAGAAATTTGGAAATGAAACAAATTCTGTGTAGAAAACTTTTTTGAATTTCCTTTCAAAAAAGGATATTGACAGTATTTATGCAGGAAACGCTGGGAAGTTAATCCTCTCTACAGTTGTATAAAGTTCTCCTGTTATGTCATTGTTTTTTTGGTTGCAGAACGTCACAATTCCCTAAAATAGACTTTTTGAATTTATTTTCTAGATTTGTTGATTTGATAGTTTTCAGAAAACTAAAATTTGTAGTCAGTTGTTTGATATGTATTCCTAAAAATGTTACGGCTGAGTTTATGATTTACAAAAAATGAAACGGTGTTGTAACGAAAAACTACACTTTCTAACTCGCTTTCAGAATATATAAGTATTTGATTTTTCAGTGAATCAAACACTTTTCAATCTTTCAGTTTACTTGGGTTATGTACTCCACCTGAAAGGTCTCTCTCGAATAGAATAAACGACAAAAATTTATTTTATTGCCTCTCATCCTACAAATTTTTCCGAGATAGTTCCAGATTCACACACATATAAAAGAACTTCCACAATATATCCCTTAAAGATTTCCGTGAGCAGTTTTTCCGAGTCTTTTCAGAGGTAGGCAATAAAAATCAATCGGTTTATTATATCATTTTCCGGTTTTCCTCGGTCGAGAATGATTCCGTGACCAGAACCTAATGCCATTATGGCATGATGATCCAGGATATTTATTGTTATCATAACGTTGTACAATAGTGTGAGTGGAAAGAAGAATGGATGAAATCAAATATTCGAGATTGCAGAATATGGACAATTGAAATAAAAGAACGAAAGGATTTTCCGTGTTCTGTATCATTAAGAAACAATGAAACTCTGCATTGTTTCTCTAATGATCTATTGTATTTCTGATGAAATAATTTTCGTGGCCTTTTTTCAGCAACTCCAAAAAAGAACTTCATTTCTCCGTAATGATGAAATCAATACCTCATAATATCGATTCCACAATGGATTTCACTACCACTTAGTAATTCATCAGGTTGATATGAGATAGCAAAGACACATCACTGAACTTTTTGCACTGAAGAATATGAGTCTAATTTTCAGACCATGTGTTAGATACCAACTGAGCGCGAATATCCTTATACGTTAGTGTATAAGAGCAGGGGTCTCCAAACTACGGCCCGCGGGCCAAATCCGGCCCGCCAGTGTCATCAATCCGGCCCGCGACAGCCAATGATTACCTAATTGTTGTTACTATTGTTGTGATAAGTTGAAGAAGAAAACACAGAATGATAATTACTCGGTTTTATTTACTTGCAAGGTAAAACTTAACGACAGAAATGATGACAAAGAAAAATTAACTTAAGTATCTAAGTTTAGGCATATTAATAACTAACAAATAATTGAAATGAATCACAGTAAAACAAAAACACTAATGAGATTTATGTAACTGTGATTTTCCACCGACAATACTTTGTAGTTGTGGATCAATTTTACTTGTACCAAATATCAAAAGAGATTTAAGATGATCATCGGGTAATTGAGATCTGTAAACATTCTTTGTGTACTTCATCTTGGAAAACGTTTTCTCACACAAGTAAGTAGTACCGAAAATAGAAAACAACCCACGAGCAAATTTATGCAAATTATCAAATTGTTCCAGTGGAAGACTCTTATAGAATTCCAACAAAGATGAATTTTGATATTTGTTCTTAAGCATATCACTGCACCGTAAATCAATAATTTTCATTTGGACTTCCGGAGCCAGGGTTTCAATGTCAGAATCAAAAGGATTTTGAAAATGCTCAATTTCATTCGCAATGACATCAAAATCTGAAATACGAGTATCACAATTCATCTTCAAAGCACTCGATGCAATCGAAGTTTCGATTGCAAAATTGACGGGAAATTCAGTCTCTGTGTGTGGCTGAATATGTAACATGTTTCAAAATGTGTGAAACATTTTTCACGTAATTGCGATTGAAATAGTATTATTATTGGTGTATAAATCAGGGAGAAGCTGATTTTCTCCTTGCAATCTCAAATTCAGTTCTTTCATATGATTTGTCAAATCGACATAGAAGGCTAACTTCTTCATCCATTCACTATTTTCTAAATCGGCAAAAGGGCGCTGCTTCTCATTAAAAAAAATTTGGTCTCTGCTCGAAGTTCAAAAAATCGCTTAAGGACTTTTCCGCCAGCGTACGGCAGTATGATATGGTAAATCATTTTCTCCAATCTGTTGAATAAACTCGCGGAATTGTCGGTGATTCAGCCCAGTGGATCTGATGAAGTTAACAACTGATATGACTGGTTTAAGAACTTCAGATATATCCAAACATTTTCCGCACAAAGACTGTTGATGAATAATACAATGTAAGACTAATGGTTTTGAACCACCATCATTTTTTACAGCCTTTGACACAAGTGCAACCCCTCCTTTATTTTTACCATACATATTTTTGCCTCCATCAGTTGTTATAGATTTCAAATTTCTCCATCGAAGGTTCTTTTTATTAATGGCATTTTCAACTCCCTTGAAAATATCTGCCCCAGTTGTCGTGCCGTGAATACTATCATTATCAAGAAGTTCTTCATACACTTCATAGCTTTTATCTACTCCGCGAATAAAAATCAACACCTGAGCAATATCTGACACATCCGTTGACTCATCCAATGCTAGAGAAAACCACTCATGATGTCCATTTTTGTCAGACAGTTGAGATGATATATTTTCTGCGATGTCTTGCACCCTCCAAGCCACGGTGTTTGCTGACAAACTGACACTTTTAAATAAATTTACCTTTTCGGGGCATATTTCTTCGGCTACTGTAATCAAGCATTCTTTTATCATTTCTCCATTGGTGAATGGTTTGCCACGTTTTCCGATTTCAAGAGCCACATGAAAGCTGGCGCGAGTTGCAGACTCTTGTTCAGTATTCGCTTTGGTGAACAAAGATTGCTGCGATTAGAGTCCGCGTTTCAAAGCTTCAAATTTTTCCTTCCGCAAACTTCCTGTATACTTGGAGTAACTTTGAAGATGTTTCGATTCATAGTGTCGTTTAATGTTATAGTCTTTGAGAACAGCTATGGTTTCATTACAAATTAAACATAGCGCCTTATTACTGGATTCAATCACAAAATACTGAAAGTTCCATTTTTCTTGGGTCGTTCTGCATTCACTGTCGATTTTTCGCTTCTTTTCCATACTAACAAATCACACATAAAAACAATAAGTCAAATCAAAATGCTTTTATTGACGGGTGTTACTTTATTTCACAATAGACAGTTTCGCTTCCTTCGCCTTTTCTACGCAGACTAACTCGCAGTTGCGCCGCTAGCCTTTTTATACGCAATTATTACTGCCATCTCGAGGTGATCGGAATACACTAGCTAGAACCAGAACTTTCTCGAAACAACGCAGTAATTCCAAAGATTTAATTACGCCTAATGCCACCTAGCGGGTAGCTGATAAAGATAGTACATAGTACCACTACTCGCCACTAGATGTTGTTAAGTGTCACAATACACAATAAAAATTGAAATGCAAAAAAAGCGTAAGTTTGCTTAGGTCACGCACTTTGCGACTATCCTAGTCTAGAAATATAGTTAAGGGCAGAAATTGGCCCTTGCAACAAACTGAAAAAATCATTATGGCCCGAAGGCTTCAAAGTTTGGAGACCCCTGATGTAGAGAGTCATCAAATGGGAACCAAATTCCAGATATTCCTAAATGACTACTGAGTATAACAGTTCACAAAGTTAAGATTATGGTATTGAACTGATCCTGACTGACCTGTTACGGTGTAGAGATGTTTGGGTTTCTTCTCGTTTGAGGCTAGCTGATGAGAGATTTATAATGATTTTATCTTCGTTTCCCCTCTGTTTGTAGAAAAAGTATTCTTGTTGAATTTGAAAAATGAATATTTCTTCGTCTGATATATCTTGTGAAAACTGCAGTTATTCAGACATGGTTTAGGAGTTGAAAATGACAATATCATGAATTGAAGAGTTTGACCAATAAATTAAGCAATGAAGGGTTGAATTTGAGATTTTGCCATAGAAGGAATCGAACCAATGCTCATCAGAACTTCAACACAAATTGGTATTAGTATTAGCGATTTCAGGGGAGTTGAAATAAAAAAAAAACACTTCTTCCTCTATACATATAAAAGCTATATTTGGAATGATATAAAAACACCATATACGTTTTTTTGGTAAAGTCAGCGTGAGTTCCATCAGTTAACTTTCCGAAATACACTTACCCGCAAATCTGATGTATCTTTCCTATATACTTTCAGTAATACTACAGGAAAAGTTGTTTTCCTCACAGGGGTTGTTATTGAGTACACTCATAATTTTTAGTAGGAAAAGTATCAGTATTTTAAAGATGAACGTATGCCGAGAACATTTGTTTGAAAAAAAAAACAAATTTGTTGAAAAACTCCAGGCATGTTGTGGGATATTAAAATGAATGGAAATATTCCATATCAACTGAAAAATAACAAAAGAAACATTCTCCCTTACGTACTCAGTCTACCATTCTAATTCACGTTTCACTCTCTAGTGGAAAATTATCGACGATAGGTTGCACTTCCACGGCGGAAATCGTCTGGAAAAACGGTTTTCGGCCATAACTACGTTTATATCGCAACCAAGAATGGGAGAGAAATAATAATATTATACCGAAACAAGCAGGTATACAAATGCTATCCAACTTTTATTTATTAACGTCAGTCATGTGTTCTCAATCGGACATTCTTGAGTAGACATTTAGATTATTCCTGTTTTATGAAAAAGTAGGTTCAGAGTTTGGATTAAGTATACTGAAATATTTCGTCGAATTTCCGGAAAATCATACAATATAATTATAGTGATTTTCAATTCACTATCTTTAACATGTCATCTATCTATTACCACCTCCTTTTCATTGATTTGTTAGTGTCTTGTGTTTTTATACAGTCAAATTCACTTTTCCTTCATTTCTAGTTATCATTTGTTACCTGCTATCTGTCGTTTATTTCATTTCTTGTCACCTCGTTTCTTGTCAAAATTTGTTGTCGTCTGCTATCTGTCAGATTACTAACTTATGTCAATGCTCTGTAACTCGCAACCCGTAAGGGTTTATTGTGGCTCACATATATTCACACTCAGCCAAATAAACCCAGCTTCTTAAACGAAGCCGATTAGCTTGTATGGTGAGTGGTTTTTCAGGTCACGTGGTAAGAATACGGCTCTACCGAACTCTAAGAACCTGATTCGGGCCCCAGCGGGGCAGACACAAAGTATATGCTCTGCTGTTTCAAGTCTCTGCATGTGATGATTCAAATGACAGTAACCTGTAAGAAGCCCTGTTAGACATCGTACTTCATCCCTACTGTAGTCCAACAACTGTTTGGTATCAAGCTTCGAAGGGTGAATGAACGCCTTGGAGTGAGCCAATCCTGGAAGATTCTGCCAGTAGTCCATAAATCTTCTTGCCATCCAGGTGTTCAGTGTTTGTTTGACAAAGCCCAAAGCGATACCAATGACAGGTTCTGATCCAATGAAGCCACTTGCAGCACCCTCCTTTGCAAGAGAGTCCGCATCTTCATTGCCTTCCAGGCCAGTATGGCCAGGAATCCAGACCAGAGACAATCTGTTAAGTCTTCCTATCGAGGAGAGTCGTTTTTGGAAGTTTTTTACTAGTTTAGACGTTGCTCGGTAGGAGCCAAGAGCTTCCAACGCCGCTTGACTGTCCGAGAATATTTTTATTGACTTGTGAGTAAGGTTGGATTTATCCAGTCTCTCCGCACACAATTCAATGGCGTAAATTTCCGCTTGAAATACAGTCGCATAAGTTCCTAGGCAGGTAGATATCTCTGTCCTGGGTCTGCGACTAAAATCACCTGCACCAGAACCGGAAGGTGTTTTTGATCCATCTGTGAACCAAGTGCTCTCAATATTTCCTTCTCCCGGAGGATCCAGTCCTCTCTACTCGGGAATAGTACTCTATAAGGCAGTTCGTAGTTGACAGTTGGAGGCATAAAGTCAGAGGTCATTTCCAGAATTCTGTGACGTTCTGTGTCAACCAACAGTCTTTTGCACTCTGCATTAAATTGAGTTGTGCAATTGGCAATGTGCACAAGTCTGTATGCAGTCCGCTTAGCCTTTCTCTCCAGAAAAATGTGAAGAGGAGGTAGATCTAGAAGGATCTCCATGGCCGCTAACGGTCTCTGCCTTACTATTATGTGAAGTTTCTATTTATGACACAAGTTTTGTTGTTTTTTCATGCGTGAAAGAACAATACCGACACACGAAAACCAGTCCGGCAAATAATAATAATGAATGCAATTCATTGGACCAAATTCAATTAATCCAATAAACTATCGACCAAGGTCCTTTCTTCCTCAATCTAAAACATCTCTTACGTTGAAGAAATCATAACTAGAAAACTGAAAAGAATCTATTAGTATAGAATAGAGCATATTTGGACACTTCGCGATTCTCACATGATTCTGATTCTACATAAAATCTATTTGCAGATTCATTCAGAACAATTTTTATTCGGTTCTGTTCTGGTTAACGGAATTCTGCTTCTTTCTCGCTTGTGATTTCGTTTACCGAGTGACTCAGCTATCATTAAGAGATATTCCATCCGTGCCAGTGTAGAAATGAAAAGTGATATGGGTGTTTCGCATGAAAAAAATAAAATAAAAAAAAAATTATAAACTTGAGCGGTAGGCTTTTCAAGTGAAACAAAGAAGTCCTAAAACGAGTTCTGTGGCGGCAGTGGTAGTGGACGGACGTGCCGATACAGTCCGCTCACAAAGAGGGTACGTGGATGCCATGTGTTGTCGCAGGGCTACTTTTTTGTAGTGGATGTTCATCATTAAAATAACCTTTATGTGTAAAGTCAACGTAGCGAATGTAAAGTGAGGGCACTCTTTATTCACGCCGGTACCCAGGCCAGCATGGTTCGGATAACCACGTATAGGGGGCCATGTATGTAAAAAAAAAACTAAAAGCCCTTTTGAAGATGAGGCGAACTTGAAAAATTAGATATTTTGAGAGAGTATTGAGTCGGGCAAGCAGTCTTGTCCGACTCACTGCCACGAAATGACACGAAAAGTACTGTCAACTGTTGACAGGAAGAAATTGGTCAAATACGCCCGAGAGTAAAGCCACGGCCATACAAAGGAAGAGGGACATAGAGAGAATGTTTTGCATTTCATTTGCAATATTTGTATATTATATTTTTCTCCTGTTGTTATAAGTCTGATTTGCAAATACTATTTAGTCATACATCGGAATATTATAAAATGATTCGACAAACTTAGTTTCGCGTTCCGAAAATTTCGCGGTGCATAATAACCATTTCGAGTTGCATCCCAAGGGTAGCACTTGAGCCCAAACGCCATCTGTGATACGCATTGTCATATGACGCACCGGGACTGAAATATCATTATTAATTCACATGTAATTTGGCTCTCTACAAAATTAATCTAAATTATAGAGTGATCTGGTTAATCCAGCGAAATTTTTCCGGTGAAGCCTTGATAGAACGTCATCGTGGGATTTGCAAAAATTTTCAATTTGGAAATGACGGAACGCCCTAATGAAAAATGACGTTCAGCTCGAATGCGATTTTCCGGCATGATGGAAAAGCGGAATTGTTCTGTCGTGGAATAAAAATAAAAATATGGAGTAGATTTTTATGTTACCTATATTTCCATTTTATGTCGGGAAGTCGTGAGCATTGTGACACATTTCTGCAATGTAATTTTCAGCACGTCCTACTGAAGTCGGTGCAGGTTTCTGAAATATGAATTGGCAGCGTGCTTGTGGGTTAGTTGAGGGTTTTTATCGAAACAGCTGAATTCTAGGTCTCCATTTGAAATGATTTTCGTTTGAAAACATAGTTGATGCAGGCTTATGAACAACCTCATTTCAAAACAAGCAACTTTTCTCAATCACCAGAACTCTTTTCGACGCACCTTCCATCGGGCAGGTTGGTGTCTTCAGAAGTTTGACTTAACTGTTGCATATGTAGCTCGCCCAAGTTCTCAGGGTGGTTAATAAAAAAAAACAGTTTACTTCTATTTGAAGAGTATTATAACTTTTTGGACGTATACTTCTTCATCTTCAAAAGCATAGAAGTTTCTTCCGGATACGAACTGAATGAAAACATCGTTTATAAACAACAACTTCCACATGAACATTGAATTACATGAAAACCACTTTTTCTAAACAATCGTTTGTGGTGAAAAAACTAATCTGTGCAAAAATGCTCATTTTGAATCTGTTCAAAAATCTGTTTAAAATTTTTCCGTTAATCAGCTGTCGCCATCATATGAACGAGATTTCTCACTCAGAAGTTGAGAAACTTGTGCGAGCTAAGGTCTTACCTTTTAACGTGTGATTCCTAAGACGGTTGCAGAATCATCCCAGCTTCAACCAGATAAATTCTCTCGAGAGAAATATCTGGTCGAGGCGGGAATCGAACCCACGTGAGTCGGGCGCACTACCACCGTGGCCAATTCCACAACTCTCACTCCTGTTTCAGGAAATACTGCAGAACTACGAAACTAACATATTTTATTTCAAAAAATTTACAGGCATTGGTAGCTTAATTCAATATTTTTCTTTTTCATATTTTGGAATGGATTTATTGTATATAGGGGTGGGTGTATAGGGTACGTGCCTATATCTATTTTCATAACGCGAAGTACATCCATTTTCATGTGGTGCAACAAAAGATAGTATTTCAAGTCTTTCTTAGCTTTGTGGAGTTGCTCGACTTAGAAAAAAAATCTTATCGTTGAAATGAAATCCCAAGAATGCCCTTATCATATTATTACGTATGTATTCCACTATAAAGATGAGATTTTGAGAAAAAAAATGTATGCTCGTGTCCCGAAATAATTTCTCGAAACGACAAATCTAAAAGATTGTAATGAGTGATTTTTCTGCTCGATTCTTTTTGGCAACACTGTTTTTGACATATCACGCGTGAATCGTGTCTTGTGTCAATGTCAAACTTGTGCAGTTTGGTCTATAATTCAACCATGAATCGAATGAACAACGCTTGCAAATTATTGAATTTTATTATCAAAATACATGCTCGATGAAGAAAATGCATCGTGCACTTCTTCCAATTAATGGGCAGTTTCGTCGGCTTACTGAGGGAGCTATTCGGAAGCTTGTGACTAAATTTCGAACCCAATTTACATTATTGGACATTAAACCACCATACGTAGAGTGAGGACCGAAGAAAATATTGCGGCTATATTCGCCAATGTTCGTGATGACCGTGAATTGTCGATTCGCCACCGTTCGCAGCAATTGGGCCTCTGTTACTCCACTACGTGGAAAATTTTGCGAAAGGATTTGGGTGTGAAACCTTGTAAGATACAGCTGGTGCAAGAATTGAAGCCACACGACCTCTCACAACGTCTAACATTTGGTGAATGGGCGCGGTGAATGGATACGTTAACAAGCAAAATTGCCGCATCTGGAGTGAAGACCAGCCACAAGCATTGCAAGAGCTACCGATGAATCCCTAAAAAGTCACTGTTTGGTGTGGATTATGGGCCGTACTTCTTCAAAGACGACAATGGCCTGAACGTCACTGTGAATGGCGAGTGCTACCGTGTGATGATTGACGACTTTTTGTTGCCCAAAATGAAAGAATTGGACATGTGGTTTCAACAAGATGGTGCCACATGACACACGGCACGCGAAACAATGGCCCAATTAAGAGCCGCCTTCGGTGAACAGTTTATCTCACGTTTGGGGCCCGTCAATTGGCCGCCTAGATCATGTGATTTAACGCCTTTGGATTATTTCTTGTAGGGTCATATTAAGGATCATGTCTACAGGGTAAACCAGCAACGACTGACGCTCTGGAAGCCAATATTGAAGCATTTATACGTGAAATACCGGTCGATATGTTAGAGAGAGTATGCCAAAATTGGACCTTGCGCAGCCGCGGACAACATTTTGCATGAAATCATCTTCAAACATTAAATTATATTGATCGTTCTGTCGATTCCAATAAAGATTTCATCAGTTTTTGATTTGATTTGAAAATCAAATCCTATACCTCTTAAATAATCACCCGTTATATAGATCGTGTCACTATTTAGTAAAATATCACCAATATTTAATCATGAAAAAATTGCAATGGAATTGTTATTACACAATTCAATGAAAATTGATACATCATCAATAGGAATAAGTTCAATCTTCCTCTTGAAGATGATCATTTGGAGATCGAAACACATGTTGAGGTGTTAAAAAAACGGTTTGATGTTGAAATTCAGACTATTAGTTGTAATCAAAAATAATGTAAATAATTTAGGTTTTTTCTAGTGTGGTATTCATATTCACACATTGGTAGAGCTCCTGATCGCTAGATGATTGAACATACTCTATACAGTATAATTTTTTGTTTTTGATTTATATACAGGAAAACCAAATGATTTCACTCATGCTACACCTTTCTTTTGATTTAATATTTTCTGATATTTTCCTTTCCAGTTCAATACGACAATGAAATAAGATGATAAATAAACCTTGCTTGTGAAACTTTCATCAATCATCCATCATCAATTTCCCATCTCAGGTTGGAATACTCAAAATCATGAAATATTCAGAGATGACAACTATTTATAATGAAGTTAGTTTAACGGAAGCGGTGTAGATTTTCTGAGAAAGTTCGTCATTCACGGAGGAAAATAGTGAAATATACCAGCGAATAACAGTGCATAACATTGTCGTACCATGTAATTTAGTTGATTAAGAGATAATTGAAGTGGATTCTAATCGGAAGTGACATTACTTGAAAGGATGTGGAGGCAACAGGGAATTTGTCGTCAAGGTACACCAAGTGGGTATTTGCCAAGAGCATTTATATCCTCAGAAGTGATTACTCAACAATGAACGAACAATATGTGACAGTATTCAAAGCACATGTTTGAGAACTTGATGAGACAAACGTATAGCATTGCATTTCACAAAAAAAAATATTTTTTTCTACACCNATCACTTGCAACCTTGATAGTCTGGAACGTCGAAGAAAGGTTGGAGTTTTGTCTCTCTTCTATTGATATACTTCACGGGAAATCTTCAGGTGACTTGGCACATTTGATTCCACCAAGAGCGGTACATATCAGAAACACATGACGGATTGTGGCTGCTCATAGTTTTGAAGTTCAGCTCAGTACATCTCGAACTTCACTGTTTAAGAACGCTTTCATTCAGAAAACTGCGTTTATATGGAATAAACTTGAAGAATAAACGTGGAATAAACGTGGAATAAACGGATTTTACCACTTGAATTTGTAATGTTACTGCAGTTCCGTCTCATAAGAACATTTTCAAACATTTAGATGTACCCATCAAATGTAAACGTTAACTGTTTTTTCTTCGTTTTTTACTTGTAGAAGAGAAGGATTCTGTATAAAATATGTACGGCTTTTATGAATTTACATACTAATTACGACTGGTCCTTTTTTACTCGAGCCGTACAGAAAATGACAGTGGAAAAAAAGAAAAATTTTCATTTTCGTAAAAGTGATTTGTAGGTATAACAAAAGCTGATCAATTTATGTAAAGCTTTCGCTAAAATCACTTCTTATAACAAAACGGGTCATTCATTTCCTCGTGTCCTATCAATTCGTGCGTTCGATGGACGGTGAAGGTATGATCAACTGAAGAAAAATAAATGACCTTGAACCCTAATTCCAGTATGGGATTTAATTAATATCGATTGGCAACACTGCTAAAACCACAAGATCTACGTAGGTTATTGTTTTCACTTTCCCAAAATTTTCACATGCACAATCTACGATGAAGGTTCAACGTAATGCTGAAACAAACCAGTCGAGAAGTAGCTCTTTTCTATACTTAATCTTCAAATGAAGCTAAATAAGTTTTATACAATTTTTAACTAATATAGATTATTTTGCATTAAAACATAATCAGTGAAATGATCAGTTCAAAAGTACACGAGTAAATAAAATATCAAAAAACGTATTTCAAACCTAGTCACATAAATCAAGTTCTGATTTACGGTTTGTATCAGATATTCCTTCACGTTTACTAATTTCATGAAAGGAAAAACACCTGATTCTTTCGTGTGGGCTCAAGAAATCTTACAAGTTCGTGGAATTCCTGCTATCGGATTCTAGAGGCATATTTTAATTTGAGAAATCTACCATATAAACACCGACTGGAAACTTGATAATCCAAACTCCCAGTCGTCGATTGGGAGATAATGATAATTTATGACTCATTATGGTGACAGCTCAGCTCCGTGGCGTATGTCAGTTAAAATATGGCCACTGGTAAGGAGAAACATACTATTAAAAGTCTTAGTTGATAATCTTTATTGTCATCAGCATCTTGATACCTGTTTTTTTAGCAGCGCTGCTCCTCTTTATTATTGTAGACACGTTTTATTTTAAGGTTTTCAGTTGCAGTTGCCTTGAAATGTTCAGTTGATACCAAGTGTTTTTATGAAAGAATTGTCTTGAATATTTTTCATTTCTCATTGTTTTATTTTGTGAGTTCGTATGTTTCAACACAAGGGATTAAGAAAAATCTCTTCTAACAGAAAAAACAACCTCGATGGTCAAAAAATCCTGAAATGTTGAAAAAAAAAAGATTTTGCCTAAAATTTTCCCGACTCCCTTGGAGTCCAAATGGAAAAGCATATTTCTGATTTTTGTACTTACAAAAACCCGAACAGAAACTTCAGTAGGGCTGGGCAGTGCTTGCTGAATTTGTGATGTCAGTCAAAATTTGACCAAAAAATAATCTATTGATTGTTTTATGGAAATAATTCATTGATAGAAACAATAAAAGTAAATCATGGCATACATTTGTCAAAAGCTCATATATTTGTTGGATATGCAGTCAAATTACTGGGCTGTTGTTTAAAGAATACACTTTGTCATATGGTTGAGCTTTCGAGAATGTTTATTGATAAAGGAAATGAGCATTCTTGAAAGCTGAACGTTTTATCTCCTTGTTTGTTCTTTCATACTGTTAGAACCCCTAGTGCAGGTATTTGTCCCCTCCTGTCATCCAGATGTTTCTTTGAATTTACCTGTATTTGGGTAACATCAGGTAATATCCTTTGTTTATTGTTTCTAGAAATGTGTATTCTATTGTGTAGCATATTGGTCTTTTGTTTTGATTTGTATTTTTTCCTCGATAAGTGAATTACAACTGTTGAATTTATGAATGTTTAGGTGTTCCCAGATTTCCATACGATTTCCTTTATTGACTTGTTTTATGAGTTTGATGCTTTCTGTTTGTTTTCGAAACAAACATAACTTTCCTCCACGCGAAAACATATCTTATTCAACAACAACTCTTATTCAAGTATATAACTGAATATCGAATATAACCCAGACATCTCACTGAGGAATATCATTTCCGTTGCATTCTTTCATTCGCATATCTCAAATGATGCGTTGGTCAACTCATGTCTATAACTCATTAATTTCGTCTCTGGTTTCATTAAATGCAATAAACTTGGCTTCTCTGTTGAATAATAACCAGCATAATACTCATCTTTGTTCTATTCAACAACCCCCACATCTGCATAAATGCCATTATTTCCGGCAGTAAAACCTTGTTCTATTCAAAAACAAAAGTTCTTGCTTGTTTTTCAGTTTACTCAAGACAGTCGGCAATGATGGCTGCTGAATAATTGCGAAGTTGGCTTTAGACGGTGTGTAATGAGACTGGGTAAATCTTGAGAATTCAAAAACTTCAGAAATTTCGAAATTTAAACAGAAATGTTTCAGGAACTGGATTAGTTTGGTATTCATGGAATGTTATTTCTCTTTTATCATTGATTGTTTGAGGATACCAGGTCTGTTAAAAAAATAAGGTGAATTGAAATTTTTTTCAAACAATATTTATTTTTTCATTAATTTCTATTTTGTGCCCTTCAAAGTAGTCCGCTTCAGATATAATACATTTGTGCCAACGTGTTCTCCAATCCTCAAAGCAGTTCCGATAAACACTTTTTGATATGTCATGGAGCTCTCTCGGCGATTCGGTTTTTATCTTCTCAATCGTCGCGAAATGCCTTGCTTTCATAGGTCTCTTCAATCTTGTGAACAGAATAAAGTCGTAGGGGGGCAAATCTGGTGTATACGGTGGCTGAGGAATGAGTGTGGTGTTGTTTTTCGGGCAAAAAATTACGAACAAGCAATAACAAGTGAGTAGGTGCGTTATCGTGATGCAAAAGCAATTAATTGTTTTTCCAAAATACCGGCCGTTTTCTCCGTATCGATTTCCTCAAGCGGAGCATAACTTCAAGATAACACTCCTCAATAACCGTACGACCATGCGAAAAGAACTCCTGATGCATTATGCCAAAGTAATCGATAAAAACAGTGAGCAAAACTTTGACATTTGATAGACTTTGGCGTGCTTTTTTTTGGTCTTGGCTCTTTCAGTGGGTCAATTCAACTTTGGCTTCGATGTCATAACCACACACCCATGATTTCATTGGAAGATAAAATGGAAGTTAAAATGTTAGAAATGAAACTCCTTTATCTTTCGAACTATTGTATCACTAAAGTTTTATTGTCTGTTACAAACTATTTACCAAGTGAAAGCTATACTATCTCGTTATATAATTTCACGCAATTCATCGTCGAATCTGAATCACTGTTGAATTCATAGGGCGCTTTTTCGGTAGCCCTAGTATAGAATATGTCTTAAAGAGAATTTCCTTGAAGGAAATAAGGTGAAAGTTGATAATTAATTTGTTGATTTTTTTCACCTCAACAGATTTCAGCCTTCCTAAATGTAATAACTTGTGAAGTACCGTCAGACATGTTGGAAAGTTTTGAGGAAATTCATAAGCAGATAGCCATAATAATTCGATTCATTTGAGCAATTGCGTATAATATTTCACAGTTTCATTGGTATATCATCAAAACACTAATACGTACCGATAGCAACAATCGATATCATGATTTAGTTCTACTTCTCTCTGAAGGTAATTCTACTTTGATTTTTTTCGAAATAACTATATAATATCTGGTTGCCAAGGTGTTGATTCGTGCGAAAAACATTATTGTGAAACATGTATGGACTTTACAAATTGTCTCTGGTCTGGATTTCTGGCCACACTGGCCTGGAAGGCAATGAGGTTGCTGACTTCCTTGCAAAGGAGGGTGCTACAAGTAGCTTCATCAAACCAGAACCTGTCATTGTCATCGATTTAGGCTTTGCCAAACAAAGATTTAAACACCTGGATGACAAGAAGATTTATGGAATTCTGGCAGAATCTTCCAGGATTGGCTCACTCCATTCGAAGCTTGAAACCAAACAGTTTTTGGTCTACAGTAGGGACGAACTACGATGTCTGACAGGCCTCCTGACAGGTCATTGTCGTCTGAATCATCATATGCAGAGACTCGTACTGTCGGAAGACAGTGTTGCCTCTGTTTGGAAAATGATGAAACAGCAGAGCATATACTTTGTGCCTACCCCGCTGGGGACCGAATCAGGTTTTTGGAGTTCGACAGAGCCGTACTCTCACCATCTGACCTGAAAGACCACTCACCATACAAACTAATCGGCTTCGTCAAGAAGCTGGGTTTATTTGGTCGAGTTTGAATAGGTGTGAGCCACAATAAACCCTTGCGGATTCCGGTGGAGGGACGAATAGGCCCACTCACTTCTGACCTAACCTAACATGTATGGATGTAAGTGAAAATATAAATAGCCTTGTATATTATTTATCAGTTCGAAATCCAACTGATGTAAGGAACCATTTCAAAATTGTATGACGATACCCGTATCACATGTTAATAGATTCAGTTATCATTTGTACCGATTCTGAATACTATGAAATGAAATCCGATATTGGTATCTGCCTAATTGCTTCAATTAATATATTGATCATGACTGCTGGTTGGGCTACCCAAAATATGGCTCCTATCAATTGAATTATAGATTCGTAGTACAGTTTTTTGCATTTCTTTTATTGGTAGTCAAAATTGTGAGTTACACGTCTTATGAAAAGTAATGCCTTCCTAATAGGATTTTTTTAAGATATCACAATGAATGAGTTGCTCATGGAAAAAAATGAGGAATTGTTTAGCACCCTCTCAATTTTTCCACACGGTTCAGTTAATCACGTACAATTCCAGTTCGCTGTGCAATTCATCGAGACGTTATCAACCTTCCTTAAGAGAGTAATTTTGGAAACTTCCTTTTATCAATTTGTGTTTTATAAGGAATAACTTTTAATTTTTTCATATTCCAATTGCGGACTTTCTATGTGTGTTATAAATCACAGTTATTCGATATCAAGTACTAAAATATGATTGTGAGTCGCCTTTTTATTGATTCTAAATCCAAAAACTTCTATTCAACATTTCGTAAAATTTTATTTCATTAAAATGTTGAATATTTGACAAATACCTGATTTCATTTTCATCATTTTGTTTTTTTTTGTTTCTTTCAGTGATTAATAAGTATGGTTTCTGTTTCAGGTAAGAATCAACATCCATTCAAATATGTGAGTATAACAGACGTACACAATATAAAAATTGTAATGGTGAACTTCATAAATGTGTATTTTTCACATCATCTATTTTCAAGTAGCTTTTCCAAATACTTCGGTCTTAAACGTAATCAATAAGCTTCACTTCACAAGTAAATTAGCTACAGCTGCTGAAATGTGAATGCATTCATTCCTGTTTCTACATTCTCTGTATTTCAGTGTTTTCAAGTTCTATCTACATTATGTTTTCTGAAATATTTTCAACATCTTTCTTTTCCATTTGAAAGCACCCACTTCATGCGAGACTTCAAATTCGTTCACTCACATTTATCATCGGTAGTACCACTTATCCTCAGTTTATTTGAAACTTCTACGCATTTTTGTATACATTATGGCATTCTGCTTCGCGTAACAATAAACTGAATTCCCGAAATAAATTGAAAGAATGTTGACCCTTCTTTCAACGACGCTATAAAACGTCACGATAACTGCTTCAAGAAGGTTACAATTAACAAACTTTCATATCAGTTTCGTATCAGTCCATGTCAATGTTTACACGAAGCCTGGAACTGCCATTTTAACACTCAATGGTGCAATAAAAAATACGTTTCCTGTCTCTGGATGTCATTAATTACCACTAGCGATGTTTGTTTTGAAACAATGATGCCATTGTTTTCGTGTTGATCTGAAGTGGGAATTCAACAGTGAATTTTATATAAATGGCCTACAAGTGAACAGGTTCAAATAGTTGCACAGAATACAAATTGCCTGGATATCTATTCACTTGCCTTTCAAGTGACAAAGATTTCTCTCGTAGATAGTAGCTGTTGGTGTCGCCGTTTTTCTGTTTGACCGCAGTTAGATGTTTGAACCACATTTATAGCCTAGTCAAGATTGAAAATCACTGATAAATGTAATGTTCCCCATCAGAGACGAATATTCCTCTGTTGACAGATTATACGAAGTAGCTTAGAAAATGTTCGCATAGAAAAGTTTTGCATTATTTTTCTATTTTATTCATTGGTTATTACTGGAGTTTTTTCCCAACACCAAACTGTTTCCCAAGATCAAACTGTTCGATGTTCTTCTTGAAGTTGATCACTTGGTGATCGAAACACGTATCGAGGTGTTGAAATAACGGTATGGTGTTGGGTTAAAACTCCAGTACTATTTATTATTACACCAAAGGTTCCAAACAGTGCATCACAAGTTTTTCATTGCTACTAATTCGAATAATAATAATAATAATCGTCTTCATTATTTCCACATTCGAAAGCATACAATAAATATTAGTAATCAAGGTTCATATATGTGTAAACACGGCAGAAAATATTCTTCCAGGTGAAAATAACGTGAAAGTTTCTATATCTCAGCATAAAAATAAGTCTGTATTCACTAGAAGACGATGAAAATTAAAACTTCACATACCTATTCAGCAGTATATCCGAGACACATTTCTTCGTACACTTCTCCGATCCGACTCCGGTTTGATTTTGCCCCAAAAGCAAATCGGTGCAGGATCGCTAGTGGGTAATCACACTTGTCATACATGCTTCCGACTTCTTTCCGATTTACTGCTCCGGCTTGATACACTTGCCACTCTCGCCATTGTCGATTCAAACAGTATCTCGGAAGGTCCTCTAGGCAAAGTGTTCAAGAATTTCAGCAACTGCGATTTCGCCATTATGGAAGAAGAAGATGAAGAAAATCGGAGAGCTCTCATAGAGAACAGCGGTACAGCTCTTTAGTCTGGTCATACAGAACTGGATATTTTCTGACTGGTTCAATAAGCTCCTCAAGTTTTATTGACATTTTCTAAATTTAATTTGAAGAAAACAAAAAACTCAATTATCATACAAACTCCAAGCGATACACGTCCCGCAGGTGGAGAACAATCAGACTCCACGATCAAATCATGATCGAATACAGGAACGGAGTCGGGTGGGAGCGGGGTTGGCCACGACTCGGAACGATGTGTACTACTCTGTTCGGACTAAAGTACCATTTCCCTCTCAGACACTCGTCCGACTGTATGTTAGGAGTCGGATCTGAAGGGTGTATGACAGGTGGGTCCCGGCTTTCAAGTTGTTTCAAAAGTTTGTCCGTCCAATTAATTCTATCAGCAAAAAAATTGGGATGAGCTCTGTCGTGAAGCAGGATCGGGCCTCTTTGGTTGACCAGTGACGGTTGCTGCTGACGCAATTTTCGGTACATTTCGTCGATTTCCTTCCACAATGTGATGGTTTGGCCCAGTTGCAGTCGCTGACCACCACACTCGCACAGTATCCATGGTCTTTTTCAATGGGTTTTAACCTTTGAGAAGTTGCTGGGTGACTCATCGGAGTCCAACCACTAACAATAATCTTGTTGTATAGGATCTACTTTTCACCATACGTCACACTCCGATCTGAAAAGTGAATGTATTATGTGTTTTTTCTTATAATGTTATCCTGATAGTAGTGAAGAGCTCATAAGGCAAGTGTCTTTCCGGGGCTGGACAGAAGTGCTCACCTCAATCTAAGGCGGTGGCTGGTGATGAACAGAAATGCCCACCACAATCAATCGTTGGAATGAGGCTGAATATAGCAGATCACCTCGAGATGTAATACAAAGGCCAAGGCGTAAACGTAAGAGAGCGAAAGAGGAAGGAGTGGCAGCAAATATAAGTGCACGCTCCTCCTCCCCCACTCCACCTCCAACTGCAAGGGCACTTCCTGCGGCGGATGCCAAGAGCTCCGCCTTGAATAAAGGCAAGAAACCGGCTGCTCCTGCAGGAAAGCTTCCTCACTTGTGCACCTCCACGGAGGGAACAACAAGACGGTTGAAGAAGCCGCGCAACGACAGTATTGTCGCTGCACCTTCCAAAACCTTCGCGGAGGCCACCGTGAGACAACTCAAGGTTGCCAAAAAGTGTGTTTTCGGCGAGTCTTGGCCTACACCTGCTAATATAAAGGAGATGTCTCCTAGTGACCTGTCTACCTTCCTGGAAAGGACAGGATGGACGATGTCCTTGGAGGACAACTCCTCGTGAGGATGTGGCCTAAGTGCTGTGAGCCTATACTCACCCTCCCTACTCTACAGAAACAGATACTGAAGTGTCTTACGACGAAATATCGATGTCTACCACTGTGGATGACAGTGTTCCATGTAAGGGATGTTATACCTGTCTCATTCACTATGTTGTGTAGGAATCCTGTGAAAGATATCTGATTCAATTCTATAACGAATATTTAGAATACAAACTGAAATGAGGAGAGGGGTTTTTGTATAATTCTGTGTTTTTATGAAAGGTTTTGTTTCGAAATTATTTTTCTTTTGTGTAATTCAATGTTTATATAAAAGTAACTGTTTCGAGAAGGCTTTTTCTTTCAGTTTGTGTCTGAAAGTTACTGCTTTGCTTGATCTATATATCTTTGTATAGTGATTTAATTTTTTTAAATTGATTGCTTCCTTTCTTTCCTCGGAAGATTTCCACATTTCCTATTAAGATGGAGACGTAGAAAGCCAAAACCTTTCTTTCCCAAAAAGTATATCGCAATCGGACGATTCAGGTTGAACCAGTTTGGTGGAGACATAGTTTTGAATACGTTGATTTTCTAACGATAATTTTGAAATAGAAGGGTTTAACCATAATTTTCATCCATCCAGCATTTCGATACATTTTTATATCAAGATTTTCCTTCATTTGTAATTGTTGCTTGGAATTGAATAGAACTCGCCGACACTTTATACACTTTATTGTATAATTTTTACTATAGAGGGTTTTACAAAAACCGCGACACATGTTTCGCTATACAATAGCTTCCTCAAGCGTATTTTTTTTTCATTATTATTTGAAAATTTTTTTTTGTTTACTAGTTTAGTGATATAATGATCAATACTAGAAAAGGGGTTGGTTGGGTAACGGGATCAATTTTTTCTTAAAAAACAATTGCATTCTTGCCGATTTTTCTCGAAACAAAAAACAAAAACATCACAAGAAATTCAATCCAATATTGTGTACAAATTGAACTGCGGAAGCTATCATAAATGTTATGTTGGTCAAACCAGAAGGTATCTCAAAACACGAGTTTCAGAACACATAAGATACTCTAAGAAACTGAATATGCAAAACCCCACAGTTCTCGTTGAACATGAAAAAGAATATGGACACATTTTTGATTTTGACATCCAACTATTCTAGATGTTCAACCATATTTATCCAAAAAACTTCTGAGCGAAATGATACACATCCTCAAATGCGATACTGTTAACACTAGTCGATGTCGATGGCCTTAATACTGAATATTTCAATTTGATACGTAAAATACCTGAATAATTTTACACTTTTCTCATTCTTTTTCTTTCTGCCATTGATTAAAAAACAGATACCACCTTATCACATAACTTCTGAATGAATATTTCAATATATTTTTCATTCAATCTGAGACAATCGTCTACAGATTCGCTTCAAAGTGTGAGTATCCCTTGATCTTTCAGTGATAGAATATTCAGCACTCTCGAATTTTTGAGAGAAAGACAATGGATTTTCTCTGGAAAGAAAAAAGAATGTAACGACGCAAAAAGGTTTCATTAAGAACCCTATAAATATATTATCAAAAAGAACGTACGTACGTAGTAGACGTTGGGAAAGTCACGAAGAAAATTTGAATTTTCCTTCTCAAGCATCACCTGCATAAATATTAGAACACGTTAGATTTCCTTTGGGGCATTAAACAATTGATGATTGTTGTCATGGCATATCGGGCCGTTGAGTTTGGTGGTGATTGAAGGATATGAGACAGATGTATCATTAATGATTCGCAGAAATGAAATTTTTCAATTACTGGACAAAATTACCGACATTTTTTTCTTTACGTCAAGGAAGTTGTCGTTTGTATTCTAAATAACATTTCAAATTCAACGTTTTTTTCATTATTGAAGTAGGATCCAATCAATTACTTAATTATATCTTTCTTTTTGATTTTGTGTATTTTGAATCATGACGATATTAGGTACAAAATAGAGTTTGCTGTTTATTGACTGTATTCCTCTCATAACGGTAATCTTCAGAAGTCTCCGAAAGTGATAATGATAATGATAAACGTCTTTATTACTACAACCACATTTTTTCACAGTATGAAGTTTTAATTACATATATGAAGTTATAGATAAGCTAAAAATCTTGTCGTAACCATAGAGCTCTTTGCTTTTCCATGAACATGTGACAAATAATTTCAAAGTATCATTCGTCAAACTCAAATCGCTATACAAATTCAAGGATCAGTTATCAGAAGAAATAAAACGCAGGTTAGTCAAAACTCGTATTTACCCCCATATGTATTGTTTTTCGGTGTATTACAATTTTTTGCGGCAATATAACAAGCAGAACTTACGTATACAAAATGCTGGCATGCGATTCGTATGCTGTATACCATATGGTGAACATGTCACATCATTTTTATTGAAAATAAAGAAGCTGAATGTGAGGTACAGAATCCAATATTTGATATATCTTTTTTGTTCAAGTGGCACCTAGTTATTTATATAATTTATTGAGCAGGCATTCTGAAATACATATGGTCAATTTGAGAATTAACTCATTCAAAATACCTAGGTACCGTACTTCCAAATTCAAAGGATGTTTCTCTTATATCATCAATTTAAGAAAGAAATAAAATCACAGATGCTTACTGATCAGTGCTAATTTAAAAATTTAAAATTCAATGTATAGTAATGCCTAGTGCCAAAGAAATTGTTAAATTGACCCAAATAATGTTAAGAATATTAAGAGTTACTAGCAACTATATGATCTATCATTTATTTCTATTCTCTATCATTGTTATGATAGTAAATAAGTATTTTTATAAATATTTTCTTGCAGTCACTGTATAATTGTTGGGAGGGGTGGAAGATGGCCTTTGCCCAACACTTCTTCTTTTCTGTATAAATGTATTTATTTTATGGATAATAAGCGATAATTATTTTTTTTTCCACCGTAGTGTGCGCTGGTCAGGCCCTATCCCCCGAAGCCCCGATACATTCGGGAGGGCGCGCCAGCATAATCAACCAATGACCACTCCCCACACCGTGGGGTAAGTGATCATTGGGTCCGAGAATCATGTGCCCTGAGCAAACGCAGTGAGCCAAGAATGACAGCCTTCTGCATCTGTGCGGCTAAGATTTCTGCCTTGGTGCGGCAAGCCGGTATGATTTTGAGATTCGAGAGTAGAGAAGACATCATTCCACCAAGGACTCCAATAATCAGAACGACCATCTTGACAGAGTGATCTGGATAGAGTCTGCGGAGTTCGAAGAGAAAATCTCGATATTTTATCCGTTTTTCCTCCTCTTTTCTGACGATATTCGTCTCGCCAGGAGCTGAAAACTCCACGACAAATATCGTTTTGTTCTGGTGGTCGAGAAGGACTACATCAGGCTTATTAGCTTGTATGAGCCTGAGGGTGGGGAACGAATAGTTCCAATAAATTCGGCACTTCTCGTTCCCCACAACGGATTCAATATCCCCCGGAGCGTAGGGCAACATCGGTGTCTCGTCAATACCGTAAGAGTGCCGTAGATGGTAATATAGCACTCTTAGGGCCGCGTTATGTCGATGGATATAGGCCGAGACCGCATATGCTGGACATGCTGATAGCAAGTGCATTAGGGTCTCGGGCGCCTCGCGGCAGGCCCTGCACCTTGTGTCAGGAACCTCTATACCCATCACGCGACTGCGGTAGACTAAGGTGTTGAAGACACCATCCTGGCAAGCCATGATGAACCCCTCAGTTTCCGACTTCAGCCCACTCGAAAAGCGAACGTCAGGCGCTTTGATAAGCCAAGGTCTTCAATATTATTGAAGAAGACCCCATGCATTGGCTTATCCCTGTGTCTCCGCAGAAGTAAGGTGATCTCTGCAGCTTTTATCTGAGATTATTGCTGAACGGGTTCCAACTCGGTGACAGAGTTGTAGTCACCTCGTTCAGAGTCGAAAACTATACCGAGTTCATCAGCTGCTCGAGCAGCTGCCCTAAGGAGAAATGCTCCAATTCCTGCTCTCTCGTGGTCACGGACCATGCAGAGAAGGGGATCCGAACTCCTGACGACTTTACAGGCTGTATCCAGTACCATTCTGTCATGTAGACACTCCAAACTCAAAAGTCCACGACCTCCCTGTTGTCGGGGGAAGTACAACCTTGGAACGGACGATTTGGGATGCAAACTCCTATAGAGATGCATCATTTTTCGGGTCCGTGCGTCGAGTTGATACATATTATTATTATTATTATTATTATTATAACCGCTAAACTGTTCTTTCATTCAACCTAAAAAAGTATCTGCATGGGTATTAAAGTAGCACAGCATGGATATAAGCATATGAAATAGTGAATAAAGATCAGTGACTGGCCAAGTAGCTAAAAATATTATGATATAAAACTAAGCAAAAATCATTGGTCATGAATCAATCGAAGGGACAAAATAATAGAGAAATATAAAAGAAGATAGAAAAGCGGAATTTTTTAAGATGAACTACGGTTATATGTTTTCAAAGGATTCCTATTTTTTTCCTTGATACTATCAACATCCTCATAGGGCAACATCATCAATTTTAATAAACGAACTATAATTTTTCAAATGGCACACTGTATCCTGCTATCAAGATGGAGATATAACTGATCACAGATTCAATAATGATAATAATAATATGAATAATCCTCCTTCTTTTTTTTAGTGTTTGGAGACTTTGTGAGGTTATATGATATAACGCAATAACTCTTTGGCTTCTTACTATTTGATATGAAATTCAAAACTTTAGTATTTCACAGTACCTTGAAGACTGAAAATTCCGTTACGATTATAAACAAAGCATTTTTTATCAAGATTGTGTTTGCACTGGATTTATGTTACAAATATTATATAGATGACACTCATGCTAGAAGAATCACATCATTCTATGTTGATTCGCGGTACTTTTAATTCTATCTGCTATTTGCTGGATGGAATATAATTTATCTATACATTCAAATGACAAGAAAATTGGATTAGATAATTTAGGAAACACTTCTCACATGAATAGCATTTTACAAGTGTTGTTCAAGACGAAGAATTTCGAGAATGAGGTTTTAATGATGAACGAGAACGAGAATGTTTCTTACTTATTCACCAAACTCGAACAATTGTTCATGCAGTTGCAGTTTCGTAAGAATGTGTCATCTTTCCCTCTAACCGATTTCCTGGAGTCTTTGAAATCTACTAGATACTCGTTAGGACAACAAGAGGGGTGCTTGGGGTGCTTGTTGAATACTCTTCGTGAGCAAAACTATAGCAGATTCAATACTCCTGACCACTCTGGAGTGAATGATTCCGTATAGTCTATCTTGTCTTGTGTTTGTAAATCTTTTGCTGAAAAAATTGTTCAAGAGGTAGCAAAAACGTATGTGAATTTCTGGAACTTCAACTAACGTTTCCTAATATGATTAATAATCAGTCCGTGCAAAGCTTATTGTCAGGTGATGATCGACTGTATTACCAAACATGCGCTAATCTAACTGACTGTTATCAGAAAACAAGTATAGCTGAGGCACCAGTCAATCAATACCGATGATCTTCAAACATGACTCAACCTCTGACAGAAGCACCAAACTCTTACCAAGGTTCGAAATAGATGAACACTTCAATCTAGCAGATCACTATTATAATTTTCATGCAGTCATTGTTCACTGTGGTTCTGGCCATGAATCTGGTTATTATTACGCCTTGGTCAAAGACGGAACGGACTGGATTGAATTTGACGATAGTCGTGTCACCAAGTGTTCTGGCGACGCAGTGAATTTAGCCTCTGGAGACACCCAACATTTTGTTTTATGAGTTTTATGAGACAGAGGATATTGGCAGATCAAGATCTTCAGATGATGCAGTGCTGCAGGTTTTTCCGGGTTTTCCTGCAGCTGAAAAAGCAAATGCGCCACTGAAATCGATGAAGTCGCTTCAGATCGCCAATTAATTTTTGTTGTCTTATAACGTCATGATTTATTTTTCAGAATTATTAATTTCTACGTAAATTATAAATATTTTTCAATAAGGTCAATGATTGCTAAGTTGTATCTGACGACACATCACTCCAGAAACTGCTCGCTTGACTCCAGAGCAATCCAAGAATTAGTACTCCAGCATCGTAGGAGCCATCGACCGACTTGATGAACGTCGTTTGTTTCAGGAACAATTGAACTGAAATTGTTCCTTCCATGTCGGAAACCAAAGCTGCAGCTAATGCCCGAACCGCTAGTGCTGCGTTTGTAAATAAAGTTAGCAAGCTGTCTCCGTTCGGCCGTTTCCCAATCACAATTAAAGCCCGATCTCTGTGAGAGCGCTCACTACAAACTAACTCCGATTTTTCCTAACAAGACGGTATTGTGTTTTTGGGTCAGCAGATAATGCACTTGTGAAGGGATGCGAGATCAAAGGATCGGAGTTTAACTTTGATTCGGTTTATGGGTTAGGTTTTCTGGATCGTTTATCAAAGAGGGGTGTTTGGCGTGTAGGGCGAAGTGCGACCCACATTTCGGTTTAACAAACGTCGAACGAACTCTAGACGTAACGGAGCATACGCCTTTTCAAGGAGTATCGTATTCGGAGTGGTTGAGTTGAGTAATTATATTCTGTCGGTGTTGTTTTAGTCAAGGAGATTTAGTGAAAAGTAAACGAGGACTACTTATAAAAAAACAACCCGATTTATGATTGGAAAGTGAAAGTGTCAACATATGAAGTGATTAGCTGAAAATTCTTTCTCAAGCAGTGTTGAATTTTCCAACAAGGGTGCTGGAAATAGCATGGAATACATTTTGAAATCTGAGTTAATGAAAACTCATCTCCAGTGGTATGGTGGAAAACAGTTCTTCAGCAGAATTTGTTTTCCATTTTGTACATTTCTTTCAATTATAAACTAGGGAAAAAGGTGGATTTCCAGGCAAGTATACGATCACCAAGAAAATAATAGTGTGCACTTCCAGATCTGGAAAGGAAGTTTTTCCCAAGAGCAGCCGTTGAAAAAATATGAGACTTCAAACTTTTTGGCAATTCAACAGTATCATTTCCAGTGATGGGTCTCAAGTGGAACAATCAACAACTATGCTAGTATGTCGCGTGAAAGCTATTTTTTCAAGGACAAAACACAAGCACTACAGAAAAATCCTTGAGACGCTCTAACAGCGATACCTATGCGAAAGTACCGATTTGAATCGCTTGGGATCAAATTCATTTGGAAATACGTTCTCGAGAAGTTTATTCCACATAAACGCAGTTATCCAAATGAAAGTTCGAGGTGTACTGAGTTGTACCTTGAAACGATGAGCAGCCACAGTCCGTCGGGTATTTCTTATGTATACTGATCATGCATCCGGATTACTAAAAGTTAGTTGGGGAGTACCCCAAGGATCAGTTTTAGGTATATATCCACTTCTTCTGTATATAAATGATCTTTCCCTCTTAGATATATCTGGTTTCTTCACTTTATTTGCCGACGACACTACCATTCTATGGCACTCTGAAGATGTGAATTTGCTTGGAAAAAATTTTACAATGTTAAATTTCAATAATACTGAATTTCTTGCATTTAAATGTCTTCTTCCGGATATAGAATTAGGTGCTGACTCTATATCATCTGACAACAATATTAAATTCTTGGGATTCAACATAGATACCAATTTCAAATTCATAAATCATATTAACATGCTAAACAAAAAATTATCATCTGGCTATTTTGCCCTTAGGTCTACAGCCAAAGAGTTAGGTTATGCTGCAGCAAAAAATGTCTATTTTGCTATCATTGAATAAAACTTGAGATACGCAATCCAGTTCTGGGGTTCGTGTTGACAACAACAATATTAAATTCTTGGGATTCAACATGGATACCAATTTGAATTTCATAAATCATATTAACATGCTAAACAAAAAATTATCATCTGGCTGTTTTGCCCTCAGGTCTACAGCCAAAGAGTTAGGTTATGCTGCAGCAAAAAATGTCTATTTTGCTCTCATTGAGTAAAACTTGAGATACGCAATCCAGTTCTGGGGTTCGTGAAGTAATGAACTCTTTGAGAGTGTATTTTTGCTGCAAAAGCGAGCGGTGCGGTATTTATGCCAAGTAAATAGGTTGAGTTCCTGCAAACCTCTTTTCCTGAATACAGAATACTGACACTCAATCTACGTTATAAAAGCTACATGTCTCATTTACACGGAATGCAATGAATGTATCATTAATCACATCCCTAAATCCACACTGACCAAAGACTAATAATATACGTCGGCATTAAAACGTATAATAAACTTCCTTAAAATATAACAAACATCGATTATCTTGAAAGTTTTAGAAAAATGTTACATGAAAGACTGGCATCTAAAGCCTATCACAATCTTACAGAATATTTTGATGACGATATGAAATTGACGGTGCTTATATGTAATAATATATGTGTACTTTTACCTAGATGAGATTATTTATATTTATTATTTTCATGTAATTATATAATTGTATATTTATCTGGATGCAGTTATTTAAATGTTCTCTTTTTACCAGAGTTTGTCAATGAGGTGTTAGAAATCACATGTTAAAAGGTAATACCTCGTTAGTCCTTAGCTCGCACAAGTTTCTCAACTTCTGAGAGTTGTCATTCGTATGGAACCAACAGCTGATTAACGGAAAAACAAATTTTAAACAGATTTTGAGGTCATCTATCTTGGATAATAAACACATACTCTCTCTCTATCTTTCTATATCCCGTCAGAAAATACATCAAACTCTACAATATCAAAAAGAGAGCAGACAGAAAAGTTTTTTTAGGTATCTATCAAAATAATTGACCCAGGCTTCAGTAAACAATCTTTTTCCGAAAAATTGCGTTCTCATTGTTCTCATTATTCAATAATTTCCTCATAGGTAGGTAAGAAACAAATCTTCACATACTTCGTTTGTAGACGGGTTGAAAATCGTTTTGACATCTGAAAACTTGAAATGAACTTCTTGATTTCTGAAAATATAAATTTATATAATAATTAACGATGAAAAAGCAAGCCGTACCGAGTGGTAAGACTGTGGGAATTGAAATGTACGGTTTTCGAATTTGGTCCCACTTGACCCTACTTGATTCGTTCGTGTCACGTATTTGAGCTACAAGTTTGGCAAAATTTCACCGATTTTCTCCAACCCTTCACCTTTTCGCCTTTCCGAAAATTGCTGTATCGAATTGAAATGGCCCGGCAAATACAGTGAACTGGATTAGATGAGCTCATATCGTGACGTGCTACAGTAAATCGAGTCGAACGAAATTGTACAAATGGTGTTACATATGCAAATGGCCCCTGCTTCGTGACAACGTATTTGGGCTTGGCGACTAACGTGTTAATTTGTGTGGGAATCATTATCAGGATTTCGAATGAGGATTTTTGAGTGGGTAGCACAGTATTGTTTTTACGTTTACTCTTAGGGAGATATGAGGTCTGTTCGAAAAATAAAGGTAATTTTCAGTATTTCGCTACGTACATTTCATTAGCGATTGATTGAAGTCGTTTAGTTTGTAGGTGAGAGGCTTGAAATGCCTCAATGAAATGAGTCAAAGAATTTGCATCAAATTTTGAGTGAAAGAATGGAATCAAGTACTCAAAAACACTCGAAATGTTGACAGTGGTATACGGTGATTGTACTCTGAGTCAGAAAAATGTTGACGAGTGGTACAAACTTTTCAGAGAAGGTAGAGAAGATGTGAATGGTGACAATCGCTCCAGCACATCAACAACCGATGAAAATGATGAGAAAGTGAAGAAAATTGTTATGGAGAATCGTCGACTCACTATTAGAGATGTTGCTGAGGATGTCGCTATATCGGTTGGCTCATGCCAAGCAATATTTCGGAAATTTCGGGCATGAACCGTGTGGCAGCAAAGTTCGTCACAAAATTGATGAATTTTCACCAAAAAAACCGTCACATGAGCATCGCTTGGAATTGTAGAATGACGTCAACGGTGATCCAGTTTTGCTCAAAAAGGCCATAACTGGTGACGAATCATAGGTATATGGTTATGACATCGAAACCAAAGTCCAATCGCTCCAATGGATATCGAGTTTCCTTTTGATCATCAGATATTTTTCTTAAGCGACCATGTTGTTTACGTTATCAGCTGTAATAGTAGTAAGTAACCATTAATGGTAGAGTTTTTTTTCATGAAAAAGAACATAATATTTTCAATCAATCGATCAGTTTCCTTAAAGCTTGCGATTCATGGACACGTATAATATTTTAAGTGTTTCAAATATAAATCAGATATCACATATTTTATTATGGGAATTCGTTGCAGAATCTGGTATACAATATATTTTCATTGAGGTTGTGCCTCGACTGGCCATACTCAGTTCTGATAGTTTTGACAGTAGCATCGTCACGTGTAGCACATCAAATAAAAGGCGGAGGAATATAGAATTCATTGAGAAAGAGAAACAAAAATGGCGGCCAGAAGGACCGTAAGCCGTATTATTGCTGATAATAATTGGATCGTTACGGGCAGCACATCAAATGAAAGGAGAAGGGGTGTAGAATTCATTGGAAAGAGAAAAACAAAGATAATGCCAAAAGTGCACCAAGTTGTATCTTCGTTAATAATACTTAGATTGACGGGATGCAGCACATCAAAGGAAACGGAAAGGGGTGTAGAATTTATTGGAAAATACAAAAAAACAAAGATGATGTCAAAAAGGCAGTAAGTTGTATATTTGTTAATAATGATCGCATCGTTATCATGAATTCACTAACGAAGAAATAAACAATATATTATGAAAAAACTCTGAACTTCCTCAGTCCCAGTTTGAGTGGTGAAAAATCATGAATGTTTTCTTTATTCGAAAAAAGTCGATGATTCAATGAAATGAGTCCAGTTTACTTACAATCATATTGGAATGGTGGTATAGATTATTAATTTTTATATATCTTTATTCAACATTGACCTCAATGTTCATTACCATTTCTGAGACCAAGTTTCCAATCTGTTTGTCCGTACAAATGAAATGATTATTCGTCCATTCCTCTTCTTCCGATATTTTTCAAAAATGATTATAAAATTTAAATAATTATGTTTTCAACATTGCATTTTCAATGAAAAAGAAGTGCATTTTTTATTATCTCCCATTTCCAGTATTTGGGATTTTTCAGAAGATAACGCCTGTCGCGTCTTCGAATACTTAAAAAATAATAAAAATGAAAACAAGAGTGGACTGTAAGAATTGTGGCATAAAGCGAACTCACCGAATTCCTAGCACAAATCCCTGCTTCTGAAAGGGCCCTTCCTTGGAGTGTTCTTTCTTCAGCTTCACTGGATTTTACAACAAAACGGGAAGTTAAAATGAGTTACCAAACAGTCGAAGATGACACAGAGTCCAGAGCACACACGGCGAAATAAGTAATTAGCAAAAATAATAGCAATTCACGTAGCCTACTTAGCATGAGATCGTAGGTAGGTCTCTATTCATATGGTTTAGATAGATAGGCACACTTCAATTCAGTATTGAGCATGCGCCCTTAGAAGTCGCTCCATGCCAACAATAATAATAGTAATAAAAACAAAAAATTACAAATAAAGACGCAACAAAGCCTCTATCTAGCTATTACGCTCTCTATCTATCAATCAATATTCATTTCCACTTCTCGACGTGGCTTACATGTATTGTAATTGTCAATTAGTAATTAAAGTAGTACATTCGAATAAAATTTACATAAAAAAAGTTGAAATACACTAACACTGAAATTCACATCACTCATCATAGAGTATGAAGTTTAATATAATCATATAAACTATAAAAACATTTTTCTATTAATATTTTTTCAACTCATATGTGAATGAAGACAATTCATTTATATACTTCAATTCTTCTAGGATATTGTTGAATATTTTGAGGCCAAAATGATCAGGAGCACTTGAATTCATTTTTATTTTTGCAAAATTTATATGAAAATGTTGCATTTTTCTTGTTACACAACCATCCGAATATCCGAATTGGGAGTCATTTTTTTTATTTTTATGAACATTGACACATCTTTCGTCAAAACGCGAAATGTTTTCTATGCCAATTTTTGACATTGAATGAAGTTATGGAATAACATAAACTAAACTTTTGAGACTCTAATCCGATTCCAGAATAGTTCTGCAGTTTCTGGTTTTCGAGATTTTCCAACACATGAATTTATAAATCACGATTTTTTGGTATATTTGACGAAAAGTTATAATTATCAAACTGTGATCTTTTATCACACTAGTGTATTATGTCTAGTATAAACCGATTTTGACCTCATAACAAAAGGTTCAATGTTCCCATTTTTTTACCACACACATAATATTTCGAGAAAGTTCCTTGTAGGTTTTGAAATTCGTGGGGGTTTTCTGAAATTCTTGTTGTTTCTCTCTTGAATAATCTATATTGTTTCTATTAGACCCTACATGTTACTGGAGGAAATATCGCAAACCTTGGAGATTGCACAAATAATTTTGTCAATTACCTGGTCAACTTTGTTTATAACTTAGGAACCACAGACATGGAAACGTCTTATAATACGAATGTTAATATTATAGAATGAAAAAGACCAAGATGAAAAATTAAATGGATTCCGTCCCACAACAACGTTGTAACCTTCTATAGAAATATTAAGGAAGGCCACATTTCAGAACACCCCCACTTCTCCACTTTTGCCGTCATCACATCAACCAATCAGGAGCCACCACCCGCACAGCGGGAAATTCAAAGTGATCATTGTCCCCAACGAACTACCCTGTCAACGAGACAGGCTGGACAATCCAAGCGGCTGTCACGTGGTCCCTGAGGCCACCAACACCTGGAAATTTCATGGAGACTTAAAATTAAAATTATCGAAGAATTGAATGCAGGTCGTCGTTGTGGTAGGCTTGGTCGTTATCCTCGACGCCCTGTAAATGTGAACTAACTATAGTAGTGATGGTGTCACATGCCACCATCACTAATCGCCATCGGCGATTTCGTGGCTTGATGGCTGAAGCTAAGAGAAACCTCCACGAAGAGTCCGTGACCCTTACAGGTGTTAAAGGTAGTCTTCGAGTTTGTCGTCGATTGGGACCTCGGTGTGGTTCTCGAGATAGGACCTCGAATGGCTTCTTCAAAATATTTATCTCAAATATTCGATCTGGCTCAAAATCTCTTTTTTTCTTCTGCAAATGCAACTACATTTGTCTTCCATCACTGAAAACTATCTTTTCATCACCGGATATAACTGACGAATGAGATTACTTGACCATATATTGAGCCATTTTCAATTTTATTATTCAGTATAGAAATTTCTACAGAGGATATGCATTTTCCACAATATATGAAGTTTCTTTTTTCCATTCTGCACCCTGTTTGTGCA
>NW_019290270.1:0-58855 GCF_000500325.1 Leptinotarsa decemlineata
AACTTTTCTTATTGCGAGGGGGGTAAATTTTGAACATAGAACCATTGGAAAACAGAGGTGCCATCCCTCAATTTTTCAAGGTTCAAGCGACGCACCTCTTTAAAAAGAGCTTTAGCTTTTCTATCCACTTCTGCTCAGCTTTTAGAAATAAGTTTCGTTCGTTCAGAAGATATGGAAGACGAAAAATGCATAATTGCATATATTTCAAATAAGAACCAATCATATCGGAATGTGAAAGACGAATTTCTTCGTTGCCATACAACGGTTATAGGGTTTTTGCTCGTCAGAAGATCCAGCCTGTCTTGTGAATTGTGGCAAAGGATGGAAATCAAATTGTATTGAGTCGTTGGATTGGAAGGAGAGGTTTCACTGAATGGCCACCTACATCCCTTGATTTGACTTCACTGGAGTTTGTTATTCTTATTGTATTCCCACAATTCTAAATTTCAATTTGATATATTATTTGCATTCATCAGTATGGTATACTCCTCGGAGGTTAAAGAAACTAATATGAGGTGGAGAGTAGGTAGGTAGGTAGTTCTAAGTTACTTTTGTTCGACCTTCTACTCACGAGAGTCTTTTGTAGCTTTTGTAGCTGTGAGACTGAAAACCTGATCCGGTAGGATAGGCACAGAGAATGTGGTCTGCTACTTTAACCTGATCCTTGTGATCGTTCGTGATAGTTCACGTTGCTAAACCATGGCTTATTCTTCTCAATCTAGTGAGAACCTGATCGGTGGTTAGGCAAGCGTGAGACTCTACCAAAGACTGAAAACCTGATCCGGTTAGCGGCAGGATATATACAGAGTATGTGTATTGAGACCAGGACCTGATCCTTGTGAACAATAGTCCACTCCAAGGTTGCCAAACCATGGCTTATTCTTCTCAATCTAGTGAGAACCTGATCGGTGGTTAGGCAAGCGTGAGACTCTACCAAAGACTGTAAACCTGATCCCGTTTGCGGCAGGATATATACAGAGTATGTCTATTGAGACTAGGATCTGATCCTTGTTAACAATAGTCCACTATAAGATTAACAAACCATGGCTCATTCTTCTCAATATAGTGAGAACCTGATCGGTGGTTAGACAAGGGTGAGGCTCTACCAAAGACTGTAAACATGATATATACATAGTATGTGTATTGAGACCAGGACCTGATCCTTGTGAACAATAGTCAACTTCAAGGTTGCCAAACCATGGCTTATTCTTCTCAATCTAGTGAGAACCTGATCGGTGGTCAGGCAAGGGTGAGACTTTACCAAAAACTGTAAACCTGATCCGGTTAGTGGCAGGATATATACAGAGTATGTGTATTGAGACCAGGACCTGATCCTTGTGAACAATAGTCCACTCCAAGGTTGCCAAACCATGGCTTATTCTTCTCAATCTAGTGAGAACCTGATCGGTGGTTAGGCAAGGATGAGACTCTACCAAAGACTGTAAACCTGATCCCGTTTGCGGCAGGATATATACAGAGTATGTCTATTGAGACTAGGATCTGATCCTTGTTAACAATAGTCCACTATAAGATTAACAAACCATGGCTCATTCTTCTCAATATAGTGAGAACCTGATCGGTGGTTAGACAAGGGTGAGGCTCTACCAAAGACTGTAAACATGATATATACAACTGAACAGGCCCAGCGGGTGGCATTCCTAGATGTACTCATCAAACAATGTGGTGCTAGACTAACCCGCAAAGTTTATCGAAAACCCACGCACACAGATGTACCCACTATAAAACCACCATCCTTGTCAAAAGGGAGGAGTCATCTCTACTCTAACGGAGTAGAAGAATATGTGAACCAAAGCATCTAGAGAAAGAATTGAACCGGCTTCAGGTGACCTTGAATGAGGCCATGAAACTGAAGAGTTCCACGGTTCAAAACGGAGAGACGGCTCAGATGGTTACGTGCCTATCTACCATACATCCCTAGGGTCACTGACAGAATTGGAAAACTCTTGGGGAAACACAACATGAAAATGGTTTTCAAACCGACCAAGAAGGAACAGAGCTTCAGGTCGGCTAAAGACATGAGAGACCCTTCATCAGCAACAGAATTTTATGGCATACCAAACACTTGTGGGACGGTATACATCGGAACCACCAAAATATCCATGGGAACAAGGATGAGGAGCATGAAAGAGACTACGGACTACGCCAAACAGACAAGTTGACTGTGACTCAGTGAAGGAAACCACAGGGTTATGTGGTTTCCTTCACTGCCCCCAACCAGGGATACTACCGACTGGTGTCAGAGCAGGATTCTTCACTGAAGTAATTCCTGCATATACTCTTGGCGATATAATTGCCGCAATCAATTTTCAGGTATTGGAACATACTTGCAGACCGGTTTCCAGCTGTTTGGCCACTCGTCAGTGCAAGGTAATCAACATAAAGTCGATGTTTTCCCATAATTTGAAATCGAATTGTTTCAGAACATCATTCCTCGAATTCGGCTGATGCGAACGAAGAAGAAATTCCAAAAATCCCCGGCCTTCATACCTCAGAAATAGTAACCTTGAAAAAGTCCGCCTTGAAAGCCTTTATAATTTCATTATTGGGAGATCCATCAATGATAGTCAAAACTCATTGATTTCCAATAATTTTGGCAGCATCCATTTGAACCCCATTTCCTCTGATTAAAAAAAAACGATGTGTTAACATTTTCAAATGGTACCAACCGTATTTTTCACATTCACTTGTGAATATTTCTATATATAAAGCTTTCGAAACATATATTACTAATATTCTATTTGTCAGGTCATTAATTGAAAAGTTTGTTTTCATTTGAACTTCATCTGTCTCGGGTTGATGATATTGCCATGGTAACTTCAAAACGCGCCTTTACATAATTCTACTGGACTATTGGAGAAACAGTAGACCGAGGTATACTATTTGTGCTGTATGGAAATCCATTGTGAATATATTAAAAATAATTTAAATGTGTTGATCGTTCTTTCTGTTATTCACGGTTGACAGAATTGAAGCTACCACCANACAGCAGGAGCCTCGCAAGGAAGAGAAGCCGTCACAACCAGTGCTTGCACTTCCCTACATCAATGGACTATAGAAAAGGATAAGAAGAATTGGTTCCAAGTACAATATCAGAACCTGCTTCAGATCCGGAAACACTATCAGTAGCAGCCTTACGAAAACCAGGCCACCAAACGCGGATTGCGATTCCAAGAATCGCATTTACCAGATACCCTGTGAGTGCGGAAAATCCTATATCGGTGAAACTAAGAGACTATTGAATGTTTGCATTGCCGGTTTAGTTAGGTTAGGTTAGGTTAGGTTAGGTACCATTTTGTAACAGGTAATTAACTATATGCATATATAAAAAATAACACAAACACACATACACACATATATGTATACACATACATAAATATACATAAAGTAAATTTATCTTTAACTAGGATGAAAGAAATGCAGTGAAAGCAATAATCATTATAACAGTGTATCCCGTTCTAAGAATTCTTCTACGCTATAATATCCCTTATTAGTTAATAGCTCCTTTATTCGTTTTTTGAATGGTATAATATGCAAATCTTTAATATCTTGAGGCAACGTATTGAATAATATTATGCCATTATATGCAAGTGATTCCCGGAATGTCGATGTTTTATGTTTTGGGATAGTTAATAAATGTATTTCGTGTTGCATAGTTATGAACTATAGATTCATCTCTTACATTGGGTACATTATTTTTCACATGGGCAGAGCTTTATATATATAGATACAAGGTAACGTTAGCATCTTGTTCTTGCAGAAAGCAGGTCTACAGCTACAGCTATCCCTGGGTGCAATATTAAAGATAGTTCTAATTATTCTTTTTTGAACAATAAAAACACATTTTGCCCCCGCAGAAGAACCCCACATTAATACATTTTGAGCCATATGTGAGTACGCCAATGAATAGTAAACAGTCTTGATACCATCTAAACTAAGCACGTCTTTGATCTGTCGTATTGCAAATAACGCTTGATTCAATTTTTTGCAGACATAATCGATATGGGGCTCCCAAGACAAGGTTTTATCTATAATATACTAAGGAGTTTGGCTGTTTCCTAGAGTTGGATGTTGTTGAGTTTCACTGTTTTCCTTAACGCGAAGCTTAAATGTACTGTTTTACTTTCGATCAGTTGGTAGTGTCATCTGCGAATAGGATAATGAAACCTTGTTTTATATACTTCGGAAGATCATTTATATAGATAGAGAAAAGCAGTGGGCCTAAAAGGGACCCCTGTGGTACCCCAATGATAATATCTTGAATATCAGATACTGCATTATTCACAGTCACTACCATTTTCCTATCTTACATAAAAGATTTTATCCATTCCAGAAGGAACCCTCTAATGCCAATGGTATATAACTTACTAACCATTATGTCACTATTTACTGAATCAAACGCCTCAGCCAAGTCAAATGATATTGAAACTACGTACTTCCTCTTATCGATTTCATTGAATATAAACTCGAATTTTCTAGCAATAGCAGTCTCAACTGATCTAGCTTTTCTAAAACCATGTTGATGATCGATTAGAATCTTGTATTTTTCGAGAAACGCAATAATTCTATTTGCTACTATTTTTTCAATGACTTTATTGATGACAGTAAATCATTGGCTGTCGCGGGCCGGATTGATGACACTGGCGGGCCGGATTTGGCCCGCGGGCCGTAGTTTGGAGGCCCCTGCTCTAAGCATACCGTATTTCCACCTGCAGCTTCTATCGTCGATACCTCTTCTTCTTGACGTCTGGATTTTACAACCTTGAGGCATTGATTGTCTCGATGACTTGTCAAGAATTAACGACTCTCAAACTTGTACGTATGGAAACCTATAGGAGAGGCTCTTAATCGTACTCACTTTTCTAGTATATTATGAGGACCATCTTCAATCAATTGAATTACCATATTTGTCGTAGTAATCAAGTTTGTCCTAGATAATCTTGATGGTTTTGTCTGCTTCCAGGTAGAAAACATCCTCCTCTTTCAGTCGATTGATAAAGTTGTTTGGTTTCCTCTTGAGGGACCTGTTAGTAATCAATATTTTCTCAGATTCGTTTTGGAGAGCTCTAACCAAATTCGACCTATTACTAATGTACAGTTGGGCACAAAAATACTTATAGTTCGAGTTGAGATATTAAAGACCAAGAAGGAGTTTGACGGCCATAAAAATAAGATATGAAAGAAGAATGAAAGAGGAATTACTTAAACATAGTTTAACAGACCGGAACCAGTTGTAACCTGTTGTACATGGCCGAGTCCTAGTTAATTTCGAACAGTCTAATTCTTCTAATAGAAGGCCTTCTACTGATGTGGTCAACCGTACTACCCTGCATTTTGTGAACTAAACTAGCCGAGCATAAAACAATTGGCAACATTTTACATCCAGCTGTACCATGGCTGAATTTTAGCCGGAAATTGCACAGATTTCGGTTGAATAACGTGGATCCCATCTTTGCCGAAATCGATACGGCATTCACTGGACCCTTAGACACATCAACATCATATCGCAACATCACCTTGGCCCCCACAAATATTTCCAACTCTTTAGATAACCCCTCAGTCCTGTTTATATCAGATTTGATTTTTTTTCTAGAAATACATATTTTTACTGAAGCCAACCCTGGATGTGGCATCTATTTCATGGTGGGCCTACCAACTGCCTATCATAAACGAATGCGTATACAAAATTTCGTGTCCCTGCTATTTACCGCTGAGGGGATCTTCGTACGGAGTCGATCCTGGCGGCAGCATCAGGTCACGTTTATGATTAACATGCATTGTCATCGGTTCTGGACCAGCATGCAAAATTTCAGGTCAATCGGATACTGGGAAGTGGGTCAAATTAACCTTGCAAGATTTTCAGCTTTCAACAAGCTATAACTATCATTACTTCCTCAATAAAGAACGCCAAGGGTCCTGTGCCCCCTTTTTGAGGGTCTGATAGACACATTTTATATCTCATATAACCTAGCACTGTGGCTTATTTTCATAGATGCTTCAAAAAAGGCCTCAAAGCAGGTCTGCTTCACAATTTCAGTTTCTATGCCTCCATTTCTGTAGTTTTTTATAATCACGCTCAAATGCGGTGATAGTTTCAGGTTATATGCTTACTGTCAACGGTATATGTCTATCGCACACTAAACACTGGGCCGTGCAAAGAGAGGAGAGAGAAGCGTTTGTCCGACGCCGTATAAGAGAAAGGGAAGACAGATTGGTGACGTAACACGTTACGTAACGGAGCGGTTTACCCCCCCATAAGTAGTTATCACTTCAAAAAACTTCAAGGAAAGCAGGTAATTTATAAATATGTAGGTTTTCAACATTTTATACCAAAACTCATAATTTTTCCACCTTTTGTTTCACTATTGGGTTTCTTTTCAAATAGGTATCTCAATTCCAAGTTTCCACAATTCAATTCATAACATTCCATTGTATCCATGAAATCGAATCAACTGTCACCAGTCTTGTGTTCAAGTACAAGTAAAAATGTTATGTGCTATTCAGCACGTTCATTACAATTCTCAAAGATATTCTTTTCACGTCTAAGAGACCACCTACCATTTTTCTCTCCTTTTATTCCTCGTGCAGTGAAGTCTTTATTATATGACAAGGGTTAACATCGCAAGATAGCTGGTGAATAGTCTGACTGAAACAAAAAAAAAACATAAATAAACGGCCGAGGAATGTTTTTCATATAGAGCTCCTGAGATTCTCTCGTATTACATGATATGCCTATAATTTCTTAGGCTAATGAAATTCATGTTCTTCGTGCAGGAATCTCATTCCTTGGTTCAATACCTAGCTGTAATTTAATGGGGATGTTTTTCAAGAATGCTCTGTTTGTTCTGTAGAATGTGTAGCTATGCCAATTCAAAGGAAAGAACATTTCTGTGAATTTTTTCGTGTTGAAACTATAATAATAATAATTCATTTCGAGGATCACATTCGCCTTGATGTTATTCACAACATGAAGAAGAAATAAAGAACAGTTATGCTGAATTCATTCGCAGAATCGTGTTTGAGAATGTTATAATAATTTACTCGCGTGAAAATAGTTATTTATGTATCAAGGGAATTAGGAGGGCCTTAATTACCGATGGCAAAGTTTGCGTCCCGAGGGCCTCTGGCCCGAGGGACAGCAATTGCCTGAGGTTATTAAGGCTCATTAATTCCCGTGGTACATAGATAATTTTATTTCTGACCGATTTCAATAAAATTTTGTTCATTTTTGAAACGGAAAAATGTACCAATTCATTACCTTCCCGGTATATTTGAATCAGGTACCGTTGATTATAGTAGAGTTTTCTTGTTGCTAGGTTGTTGCTATGTTNGTTCAGTTTTCATTTCTATTTATTTTTACTTGTGAAAGGTAGAGGGAATTATAAAATCTATAATGTCCCAAGGGAGTTATGACCCTCTTTATTGATAGCGTAACTATGACGATATAAGCTTATATCCCGTTCAGAAATAAATGTTTTTAATGAATGCTAAATATTTGTCAGAGATTAGCGAAGTTTTGAATTTTTCTGTTGAAGGAAGTGAAGGTGAAAAATGAAGCAGAAAATCGATTAGGAATAAAAAAATGTTATCAAGGAACGGTTGGTTGGTGTAGATAAAGGATTTAATAATTTTGATAATCAAGATCATGTCAAAAATTGCAATAATTACTTTGAAGACAGGGTTCATTCCTTAAAATTTCAGAGGAGCAAAAATGGTGCTCATTCATGAAAATCAAGATATTAGCTTACCTGGAAACTGAAGACCATGTAAGGTAAGACTTAGTCATTCCTTAGCAAATTTTAAGCATATTTTAGGTATATATTTCAATGTATTCCATCCTGGGACTGTCCCACCGCATCCTTACGACTGAACGATGAATACTACGCAACATACACAACCTGCACTACCGATACCCTTTTTGACATCAGTAAAACCTACAATAATAGAAACCAGAAACATTGCAGAATATCTTGATAGACCTTCAACAACATAATTCAATTCAGGTTAAGACTTCAAATGGAAAAATAAAATGTTTTTTTTTTAGAATCGGAGTGATGCCAGGGAGCAGCTGTCTAAGTTATCTATAGCTAATATGCATGGCTATTGTTTGGACAAAAATGTTCCTTCCGTATCCATCCTTGGTTTTCCTGATGATACTGTCTTGATTGGTTAAGAGTAATTTCACTGGAGTTTTTTTCCCAACACCAAATCGTTATTTTTAACACCTCGACACGTGTCGAAGTTTAAAACTTTCTCTTGTGTTTACTTATTTCTACACCCTCTTAGGCATCTAGTTGCTTGTTGTTGTTAACTTGTCTAACTAATCTTAATGAACTGAAGTCTATGGAATGGTTTTGTTGCAAAATATGATGGGCGACTGCTGATTTTTCAGGTCTTCCATATTTTGAGTATGCTATGTTCCTTATATCTCACTTTAATAGATCTTTTTGTCTGTCCATATTATTTTGCATCGCATTCTCGACTTTGTCTTTTGGACTTTCCAAAAGACCTGTATGTGCTTGTTTCTTCTTTAAATATATCATATTGTAACCCTCCATATTGGCTCCTCATTACCAAAACGTCAAGAAATGGTAGTTGTCCCTTATTTTCTAACTCATACGTTAATTTTATTGATGGACATTTATTCAAAATGGAAACAAAGTCGTCAATATCCGATTTTTTGGTATCGAATATCGCGAAAATATCATCCAGATACCTTATCCAAATCCTAGAAAAATACTTCGACTTTTCTTTGGTTTCCATTTCGAATCTGCTCATGAACAGGTCTGCCAGTTAGGGGGATAAGGGGTTTCCCATGTCCGTTCCTTCCTGTTGTTCATAAAAGCAACCTTCTACCTGGAACCGATTTTGTTTCATACACAAATTAGTGAGAGAAACTAATTCATCAATTTGGTTATTGAAATTATTTTTCTCTAGTAATTCCCTGAGGTCTGTGGAATTGGGACGCTAGAAAATAAGGAACTAACATCAAAAGAAACCAAAATCTCACCTTCTTGCAGAACCACGTTTTTTGTATGTTGTATGAACTGTAAAAAGTTTTTATACTAAAACTCGGATCCGCAATAGACAAGGTTTCAAATTCCTTAGTGAGCCACTTTGCTATTTGGTAGGCAGGAGCTCCAATAGCTGACACGATGGGGCGCATTGATTTTCCCGGTTTGTGGATTTTTGTGAGGCAATATAGCTGCGACACCGTTGGGTTGGAAACTTGTAACTTCCGTTTCAGTTGAGGGGTAAGTATGTTGTCGCATTTCTTGAGGATGTCTTTGACTTCGGCAATCATCTTTGGTAACAGGTTCCTGGACAATTTCGCATACAGTCCGTTAGTAATGAGAGTATTGAGCCTTTCCTAGTAGTCCGATTTATCTAGAGCATACTACATAGCTTGTTGAAATAAAAATAAAAATAAAACAAAATGTTGGGGTTACTGATTACTACATTGAGGACACATTGCAAAAATAAATTTGGATAGGCAATATTGTGAAATTAATTTTTATATAACTGAAAATTGTTTTATATAAACATATATTGTAAAATAATAGATAAGGCAAAATTGTAAAATTAATTTAGGTTGGTATACCTGTATGGGTGGTACGCCTGTATGGTTTACCTGTATGGGATACCTATATAGCATAAATAGGGTTAGCTTCGCATTAATTTCTAGTTTTAATCTTCCTCTTTGAAGATGATCACTTGGTGATCGAAACACGTGTCTAGGTGTTAAAAATAACGATTTAGTGTTGGGAAAAACCTCCAGTAATATTAATTACTACACCACTGGTTCCAAACAGTGCATCATAAGCAGATAAAGCATATTATTTATTATATTATCATTTGAAAGGATCTTTGCCCCATTCTTTTTTGTGCTAGATATGTTATGATGTGGCGTTCTTTTTTGTGATGTGTCTCATATGAGTAAAATATATTTTCTAGAATGCTATATTGCTATATTGAGAGCGATCGACACTTTAACTTGCCCTTCTTCAAGAACTTTATACAATAAGATAATAGCATTTGCAACAAATGCAATTGGTACCAAAGGTGAATTAATAAAAATGGTGCTTGCAAAGCATCAAGTGTCAAAACCATAGGTACGTGTTTCGGACTTTTGGTCCATCATCAGTATGGTGCAGCCAAGTGGGAATATTGATGCGAATTTCGTATTCCCAAAATGTAGTTAGAGCGAATCTCTAGCTCAAAATGGGTAGGATTCGTGGTAGAACCATTTACCAAACAGTTCCCCTGAGGAAATTTAACAGTTATAATGCAATGTAAAACGCGTTCAAAAGAAGGGGTGAGTGGCAGGCATACGGGGTCGCGTGCGCCGATACCAATTTATCACCTACATACGATTAGTCTAGTAGCATATGTCGAAATGTCGAACGAACATGTTATTTATTATCTACACTCGAAACCGAACACGAATCCGTCCTTTTCTTCCCTTTGCAGATTACTCCTGATGAATTAGACATTTGTTGTTGTTGTTTTTAACAAGTTCATTCAATAACACCAAGAACAACTGAGTACTGTCGTTTATTTATGATTAACGTTCTTTTTTCACTCATTCACTATCGCTTGACTGTGCTTCGAACTAACTGCCTTTTTGAACTAAACAAAACGTTCTGGTATATTTACATGGGTTGCCCGTAGACTGCTTTTCAGTCAATCACAAATGAAAATTATTCGATGCCTCACAACCACTATCTATGGAGCTAATCAGGTTGACTCGATACCTTATTATTTATAGACCAGCTGACCCGGCAAACTTATTTCCATGTTAGAAATAATGAGTTATTGGCTGAGTTACATTAACTTCTTTATATTGTGTTAGTGAAGTACAAAATCGAGCCATTTCAACACGGTTACTGTTGTTCAATCATGTTCATGCCAAGCAGTAGATTTTGTGCCAGAGAAACACTAGATCTGGCATCACTGAACAGGGCACTCCACTAGTGCAATTTTTTCTGCAGTGGACTAATTCGCAATATTCCGCAGTATGATTGTATTACACTGATTATTGTTGCCTTTGTTTCTATTATGTTCTTCTATTTCAAATGTTTATTAGTCTCCGGATGGAGACGAATCTAACAAATCAGTAATCGTGAAATGAGAGAAACAGAAATTATATTTTCATTGTATTTTGAAGGTGATAACCATTTGCTTTATCCTTGGCTCTTGCACGATATGTAACTTTTGCGATTTACGCTTACATAAAATCAAGGTAGATGGAAGAGTATTGTTTATTACCTACTTTCCGAACATCTAAGGCAGTAAAAGCTCGATATTTTACTGTTGCCGACAGGGATGCAATTAGTTATGCTAGTTTGGTGAAGCATTATTCATCATTGTGTTTCTAAAATAAAAGTACATTGAGAGGAAATTAAGCGGTTGGCATTAATGCAATTAAAAATGTATCTTGCTTATCATCTTGAATTGTATGATCCTGAGAAATACACGGGACATGCGTTTCAATGTATGTGCACTAATATTACAGCAAATAGTTGCAAGGCAGAAGACAAATAGTCTAGCCAACCAGTCCAACTGATTAAAATACCGTGTAGAGAAATGAGTTTTGAATAAAATGAATGTAGTGACAATTGTATGATTATTATCGTGGATAGTGTTTTTAACCTTCATCAAGTAACGGGTCAAGTAGACTGGAAAACTGCAGCTTGGTGACAAGCGACCTTGAAGAAAGAGTTAGCAATATCAGAATAATCATTACTAGCAGAAACCTTATTGACAATTACAAAAGAAATCTCTAAAATATAACACAGTAACTTGAAATACTCAAAAACATAAAGTATAAGGTTTCAGGGGAATTTAACTTATCCTAAGACAGTAAGAGATTTGTATTTACAGTAAATAATTTCATGAATATAATGAACCAGATTCGCGATGTAGTTGAGACCAAGAGGCACCACCATATCTTCTTTGTGGTCCACTTTGATGTCATTGATAGCCGCAGCTGCGGCTGCAACAGATCTTTTTGACACATTTAGATCATCAAAATTGATTGGTTCCAAATTAAGAACCACCTCTGAGTTCGGTATATCTTCTGAAATCGATTTTGGTCTAGAACTTAATTTATATCTGTTATTCCCAAGAACTTGCTGTGTCCTTAGGCTGTAGATTTTCATCCTCACTAGATACTCGTGCTGTTTAAAATTGTGTGAATCAATGATAACATTTGTTGCTGTTTCTTGTAGTATTCTTTTTAGTGCAGATTGCTCATCATTCTTCTTCCTCACTGTAAACTCTGTATGTGGGCATTGTTAGACACTGGATCTACAGGCAAACGTGTCCTCTCATTAGGTTCACCACCCTGTGAGGAATTAACATCTTTGCAAAAAAAAACTAAAGCAGCAACCCATATTATCGAAATTATTTTTGCTAACCTACTTCTTTATCGTTAGAGGTCATGTAGAAGCGAAGAACTATACCAATCATCTCTTGAGGGTGGTATTTAGGTCTACAACACTTTACTTTATTCACCTACTTCAACTGAAAAACATGAAACCTGTTACGTGGATGACTCGTTCGTCATCTGGAAATATGGAAGGGACGCTCTAAACCTTTTTCTGAACCACTTGAACCGCTCAACCTCCCCAGCATCAAGTTCACCATGGAGACTGAACAGGCCCAGCGGGTGGCATTCCTAGATGTACTCATCAAACAATGTGGTGCTAGACTAACCCGCAAAGTTTATCGAAAACCCACGCACACAAATTACACACTATAAAACTACCATTCTTGTCAAAAGGGAGGAGTCATCTCTACTCTAACGGACTCGAATAATATGTGAACCAAAGCATCTAGAGAAAGAATTGGACCGGCTTCAGGTGACCTTGAATCAAATAAATACTGTGTAACAGAGATCAATGAGGCCATGAAACTGAAGAGTTCCACGGTTCAAAACGGAGAGACGGCTCAGATGGTTACGTGCCTATCTACCATACATCCCTAGGGTCACTGACAGAATTGGAAAACTCTTGGGGAAACACAACATGAAAATTGTTTTCAAACCGACCAAGAAGGAACAGAGCTTCAGGTCGGCTAAAGACATGAGAGACCCTTCATCAGCAACAGAATTTTATGGCATACCATACACTTGTGGGACGGTATACATCGGAACCACCAAATTATCCATGGGAACAAGGATGAGGAGCATGAAAGAGACTACGGACTAGGCCAAACAGACAAGTTGACTGTGACTCAGTGAAGGAAACCACAGGGATACTACCGACTGGTGTCAGAGCAGGATTCTTCACTGAAGTAATTCCTGCATATACTCTTGGCGATATAACTGCCGCAATCAATTTTCAGGTATTGGAACATACTCGCAGACCGGTTTCTAGCTGTTTGGCCACTCGTCAGTGCAAGGTAACAACATAAAGTCGATGTTTTCCCATAATTTGAAATCGAATTGTTTCAGAACATCATTCCTCGAACTAGACTGAAGCGAACGACAAACAACATGTTTGTCATCGCCTCATCTGCCTGTAAACGAGCTAACCAACCGCATATTCGAAATTTGTTATCCGACGAATGTTATTGACAATTTATCTGATCCAGGTATAGGTCGGAGATAACTAGGGGATGTGTAAACCTCTGGATGAGTTTGCCACTGACGTCAACAAAACGTCAAGAAGAAATTCCAAAAATCCCCGGCCTTCATACCTCAGAAATAGTGACCTTGAAAAAGTCCGCCTTGAAAGCCTTTATAATTTCATCATTGGGAGATCCATCAATGATAGTCAAAACTCATTGATTTCCAATAATTTTGGCAGCATCAATTTGAACCCCATTTCCTCTGATTAAAAAAAAACGATGTGTTAACATTTTCAAATGGTACCAACCGTATTTTTCACATTCACTTGTGAATATTTCTATATATAAAGCTTTCGAAACATATATTACTAATATTCTATTTGTCAGGTCATTAATTGAAAAGTTTGTTTTTATTTGAACTTCATCTGTCTCGGGTTGCTGATATTGCCTTGGTAACTTCAAAACGCGCCTTTACATAATTCTACTGGACTATTGGAGAAACAGTAGACCGAGGTATACTATTTGTGCTGTATGGAAATCCATTGTGAATATATTAAAAATAATTTAAATGTGTTGATCGTTCTTTCTGTTATTCACGGTTGACAGAATTGAAGCTACTACCACCCGAAGGTCTTTGCCGTTTAAGTGCTTCTATTTATTTAAATTAGTGTTATTTAGGGGGTGAATAAATTGAATATCGGCATGAGAAGGGTATATTTACGGAAGTAATGACATGTGAAGTTCTCAGTACAAATAAAGCTGAACGGTGATCGATGTAAAATTTATATGGTATAAATATCTCACCATGAGTGGAATGTCTTTTTGTAATATTTTGTAATACATGGCTGTGTTGGATGTTGACTTCGAATACTGATGATGGTTGCCCAATTGCAAAACATTTCACTGAATCGTTTCGCGATTATAATCGCTGCATTGTTTATGCTTATGTTTAACTTATGACCAAATGAAAACTTTGCACCAGTAAAACACCACCAAAATCAAAACCCAATTTCCGTGTGACACCTAACTTAACCTAATCTTTGTTTGAAGGTGATTGACAAAGTTTCATGATGAATTTCGACGTAGAAACCCTTTACACCAACGTTCCGGTTGAAGAAGCACTCCAAATCATACAGAGGAAGCTATCCGAAGACGAGGACCTGAAAGATAGAACGAATTTGCCTACAGAAGTAATTATGGAATTAGTAGGATGCTGTGTACGAAACTGTTATTTCCAACTGAAGGACGAATTCTTTACACAAGATAAGGGACTGCCATTGGGATCGCCACTTTCACCAGTCATAGCCAACGTATATATGGAGTGGTTTGAAAGTCTGGCCATTGAAGAAGCCCACAAGAAACCTCGAGCTTGATTGAGATATGTTGACGACACCTTCATAATATGGAACCATGGGAATACTGAGCTGGACGCCTTCTTGAAACACATCAACAGCGTAAGACCTTCTATCACTTTCACAATGAGAAGGAAGTCCACAACGAATTACCATTCTTAGACGTTTTGGTGAAGGGGACCGACACTAAGTGGGAAACATCTGTATAAGGAAAACCCACTCACAAGGGACAGTATCTGAGCCACGACTCCAACCACCATCAATCGACTAAAAGAGAAGTCATCAAGACTCTATTAGACCGTGCTCTTGGGCTCTATAATACTAAGGAAGGTCTCGAGAAGGAGCTAGACATCTTCAAAAATGATCTTCAACGGAATGGCTACTCCAAAGCCATGGTAGAACAGACTTTGGCTAAAAGACAGCAGGAGCCTCGCAAGGAAGAGAAGCCGTCACAACCAGTGCTTGCACTTTCCTACATCAATGGACTATCGGAAAGGGTGAGAAGGATTGGTTCCAAGTACAATATCAGAACCTGCTTCAGATCCGGAAACACTATCCGTAGCAGCCTTACGAAAACCAGGCCACCAAACGCGGATTGCGATTCCAAGAATCGCATTTACCAGATACCCTGTGAGTGCGGAAAATCCTATATCGGTGAAACTAAGAGGCCATTGAATGTTTGCATTGCCGAGCACAAGAAACACACACAGCGAGGGGAAACCAGCAAATCAGGAATAGCAGAGCATCAACATAACATCGAGTAGTCCCAAGCTGAGATCTTGCACAGAGAGGAACATTGGTTTAGGAGAAAATTCAAGGAAGCCGCATACATGTTGTCCAACAACGTATTCAGTCAAACTAGCGTAGAGATACGCAACATATGGAAAACCATAATCAAGTGACCCGCCAAACGGTCATCTCCCACTAAACCACTGAAGCGCAAACAAAGAAAAGCGTAGAAAGTGAAAGTACTCGAATGTCCCATAAATAGTCATCTCTCGGAGGATACAGTGGAAGTCCGAACTAATGAAATTCATCATGAAACCTTGTCAATCACCTTCAAAGTAACCTAACCTAATCTTACTCAACCTAATCCAACATAACCTAATCTAACCTAACTGAATATATAACACAATACCTAATATAATAATCAGTGGGTTGAACACACAAACACCTCACGAAGTAATACTTTTGAGGATATCAACAAAATTAATGACAATTAACATAAACATGGGCTACACTATTATATCACAGAAGCAAATAAATTCCACAATACATTGATGGACAATTTTCTAAAAACATATTGTAGCAATACTACGTGTAATTGTGTTTTAAAATGATACAAGCAGATGTTAAACATCTCAAGATCAACGTTACTATTGGCTAATCGTAAGATTCTTGGAAAGCAGCTGTTGAATGTGTGGTTCAAACGATAAAATGGTACATACAAATGTTTGTTGCTGTCGAGTTCTCAATAATATCGAAAAGTAGTGTCAGGTCTCTCTGTTTCCTCCTAGTCTCCATGGAAGACATCCTCAGAGATTGCAATAGCAACTCATACTCGCAACGAACACCCGATTTATATGCTATGTATCTGAGGAAGTTGTGTTGGACATTTTCGATGTTCCTGATATTAGTTACACAATGAGGGGACCAGACAGAAGAACAATAGTCCAAGTGTGGACGGACCAGTGAACAATAAACGGCTTTAATAGCAGTTGGGGCAGTGAATTCTTGGGTTAGCTGTTTGATGAACCTTATCATTTTCATGGCTTTATGGATAGTCGTTGGTATATGTAGATTGAAGCCCAAGGTGGGATTAAGAACAACTCCAAGGTCAGACTGTAGCCTATGGGCATCCAATGAGGTTTTAATAACTAGGAAAAGTTTTGAATCATCTGCAAATAATAGTGCTTTGGCGTGCCGGAAGCAATAAATACTGTCGTTAATGAATGTATTGAATAATATGGGACCGAGGTGTGACCCCTGAGGAACACCAGAGGTTACTTCGAATAACGTGGAGTAGTGATAATTTGCTCTAGCTATTTGAGTCCTATTCGTAAGATAACTATCAATCCAATTCAGTAGTACCCCACCTACACCATATCTGTTGAGCTTCTGGAGTAAGAGGATATGATTGACCCTGTCAAACGCCATATTGAAATTTGTTGTGGACTTCGATATATTGATGAGTTTGTAGATCATGGGGAACTGTTATTTTATGTTGTTGAGGGTGATGAGAATGTTTATTGACAGGTGTGTCTTTATGGGTTGGTTTGCGGTAAATTTAAATATACATTTCATGTTTTCGTTAGTAGGACTGATGTATTAGAAAATTGGAAAATTGTATCTTGCGGGTTAGTTATTTCAAAGTTGTCTATGAGAATTTCAGCGGTTAGGGGCTGGATAAATTTAAAAAAACTGTTGAGCGACATCTACTATTCCAAATTATTCATTGGCATAAATAAGTTGATGATGTTATAGCCTTCTTTACAGTAACATATCGGCAATGGGAATGTTCCTATTGCCGATATTGCAAATAACGCTTGATTCAATTTTTTGCAGACATAATCGATATGGGGCTCCCAAGACAAGGTTTTATCTATAAACATACCAAGGAGTTTGTCTGTTTCCGAGAGTTGGATGTTGTTGAGTTTCACTGTTTTCCTTAACGCGAAGCTTAAATGTACTGTTTCACTTTCGATCAGTTTTAGTTGATTTCTATCACACCAAGAAATCATGTCATCCATGACTGAATTAATGTTGTTTTCTAACTCCTCCGCAGTATTTCCGGAAACTATTATGGTAGTGTCATCTGCGAATAGGATAATGAAACCTTGTTTTATATACTTCGGAAGATCATTTATATAGATAGAGAAAAGCAGTGGGCCTAAAGTGGACCCCTGTGGTACCCCAAGAATAATTTCTTGAATATCAGATACTGCATTATTCACAGTCACTACCGTTTTCCTATCTTCCATAAAATATTTCATCCATTCCAGACAGAACCCTCTAATGCCAATGTTATATAACTTACCAACCATTATGTCACTATTTACTGAATCAAACGCCTTAGCCAAGTCAAATATTATTGAAACTACGTACTTCCTCTTATCGATTTCATTGAATATAAACTCGAATTTTCTAGCAAGAGCAGTCTCAACTGATCTAGCTTTTCTAAAACCATGTTGATGATCGGTTAGAATCTTGTATTTTTCGAGAAATGCAATAATTCTATTTGCTACTATTTTTTCAATAAGTTTTGATGGAATACTCGGTGATGATATTTGGCGATAGTTATCTATATCTTCATGTGAACCCTTTTTATGAATAGGAATAACTTTGGCTGTTTTGAAGACACTCGGAAACACGCCACAATAAGTCAACTCTATTCACGTAAACATAAAATTTACAATAGAACTAGAAGTCAATAAGTCGATAAACTCTTCAGACGTATTACGTGAAATCTCAATTATATACAAACAATGAAAGATGAAAAATAAAATGATCAAGATGAATGGTCAGGTTTAAACTGTCAATTCGGTATATATCACTGTACCGAAAAATCCGTCTAATTGAAATACATTCAATCAAAAGACCGACTTCTGGTCGGATGAGCATTGAACACATCGTAGGTTAATCTGTGAGTTGAAACCGTTGATTCTCATCGGATCCAAGTCGTGAATCGGATTTGTTAACTCAAACAGAGGGTCCGAGCTTTGCCTCTCTCTGTATGTCAATTAAAGAAGAAAGGGGGACTCGCGCTGTAAATTAGTCGGACGAAGGGTGGAGCAGACTCCTTAATGAAAATAATCTTGACAAGGTCGTTTTCATTACGGCATAGAAATCTTTCGGTTACCTTAAAGCGAGTAAATGACAAGTCGATAAACAGGGTGATTCAATGCAGGGATAATAATAATAAATGCGGTGAAAGATCTTCGAATCATTTCTTTGATTTTTATACTTTGTTTTTTAAAACAATGATTGAGTAGATAGATACGTCATTACACTTTTTTTCAATGAAACATGCCCTTTGTACCAATTTTTGGAGGAAACTTGCTGAATTAATTCAAGAAATGTAGCACAAGTTGCCTCCTGTTGTTGCAGGGTGGACAATATTATCAGAATTGCGAGTTATTTTTGAAAAAATAAATAAATAATGAATGTGACACATAAATGAAATGAAATAACCCACTGTTATCGAAACTATTTCAAGAAAATAATAAAAACAATCTGAATATTGTCAGCAGTGTTTTCAAAAACTTCTTTGCTTTTCAACTATACCCTGTATTGCCTGACTATATTTTTAGTCTTTTTTTTATTCGATGCTAAAAGCATGAAAAGCCTTAGTGTTCAATTCTGTATTGTAGATGTCTCAGAACAATACGTTTACGTAAAATATAATCGGAAATTATCAACATTAACTTTGTTTTTACAAGCTTTCAATTAATTTGCAATGCCCCCTTGATATGGATATTTGCTGAAAAAAAATACGAATGAATGAATGAAATGACGTTACTATAGATGTCATATGACGGATTCCCATCATACAGATGTGTAAACTAGTTCAAGAATGAATCATTTGAAATGGCGACAAACAAAATGGATGCCATACCACTGAAAAACTGTAACTCGAGAAGGTTAAGGATAGCTAACCAAGTTATCGTTATCAAGGGATGACTAGAACAGTTTTAGTAATTTATTATTCCTGAAATATTTTTATAATATTTTAGTTATCATCAACGCAGGCTGTTAGAATAAAAATTAATATCAAGAAAATAGTACTTTCAATGGAAATAATCTTCAGGTGTTAGCATTTTACCTCATGTAAAGTAGCATTTAGTGACTAGAAAAATGTAACTAGTATTGAAGGATCTGACAATTCTGCATAAAGGAGAGTTTTTCCTTGAATTGGTTTTTCAAAATGTGTTTGCAAAGAGATCATGGTTTCGCAAGTCTCTGCAAGGTGTATTTAATGAAATTTTTGTTATCAACGTAGGATAATCGACACGTTCATTGAATAATTTGTACAGCATTAATGTATCTGTCATTTTTCTTCTATCGGTAAGAGACAACAAAGAATACTTTTTGTAAACTGGATGGAAATTTCCATTGATTATAGAAATGTCAGTTTTACTCGCCAATTGTTTGACGAATTTATTTTGAACACTTTCAATTCTCTGTTGGTAAATCGAATATTGTGGACTCCAAACGACAGATGCAGAGTTCAAACGACTATATACATAAGAGTAATATAGATTAAGAAGTGTTTTTGCATTTCTGAAATGTCTTGTATTTCTTATAATGAAACCCAATAAACGGTTACACATATTAACGGTCTTCTCAATGTGGGATTTGAAAATCATTTTGAAATCCATTATCACTCCCAAATCACGTAGTTCATCAACTGTTTTCATTGTGTGATTTCCTATTTGATATTGAAAATCAATGGGATTTCTATTTCTGGTGATGCCACAACTTGATGCTTTCCTGTAATGTATGACGATATCCACAATGATCAAGTTGTGACTTATTTCATCGAAAGCTTTGCTGAAATCCGTATAGATCACATCCACTTTCATCTGATCATCCATACTCTCTAACACATAATCTGTAAACTCGATTAAATTAGTATCAATGGATCTACAGGGGAAAAAACCATGTTGTTGTACTATTACTTTATTTTGTGCATGATTCAAAATAATGCATAACTTTTTCAAACAATTTTCCGGGATGCATAGTTTGCTGATAGGTCTATACTTCTTAACGTTACGCTTATCACCACCTTTGAGGAGTGGCATGTCGATAGAAGATTTCCACTTACTAGGAAATCTTCCTGTCTGTAGAGATAAATTATAGATGTGGAAAAGGGGTGGTATCAAGTTTTCTTTACATTTTTTTATAAATATCTCTGGTATGCCATCTGGACCAGGACACTTCCGTATGTTTAAATCATTAATTGCTTCAGAAATTTGCTGTTCAGAAATGCTAACAGAGCAGTCAAGATTATCGTTGAGCTGTATGAATGAAAATTTTGTGTTTTTTTAAGGGGCTGAAACGAATGATTCGTTTACATTTTTTATTCGTTTATTTTTTTATTCGTGAAACCAACAAACTGAATTTTCCTGCAAACGAACAATACAATGCAAATGTAATTTTTTATAAAAAACATTCCATGATAATGCCATGAATATCGTTAATGCCGTCTCCCCCAAATGTTGGGATAAATATTTATTGACGACCACTAGAAAAATACAAAACACATACAAATAGCCCAAATGGGATTAGGTCAAGTTTCAATGTGGCCACATCGTGACGCAATTTACAATGGATTTATTAAACTAGGGGAGTAATTTCAGCCGCAAATTCGCCTCTATGGGTACCGTCCATAGAGACTAAACGGTGCACCCCTAAATATTTATCTAATACGTCGATCTTCAGTTGTCTGCTGCAATGCCAACTGCGGATGTACGTTTTTATACTTTGTTAAGTCTTTGTCATGTTCTACAGAAGTTGCATTGTTCGAGGGTTGCCCTGTTCATTCACAAATCATATTTGCCTTTTGTTTGTGGAAGTGATATATTATTTCGAATTTGAATGACTACATTGAACGCACATTTTTTGTTTAATTTACTCTTGTTAGTGGAGTAGTAGTAGTTTTAAGTTACTTTCTATTTTGGTACTGGGTCAATTCTGAAGTTGGTACTTAAAGTGGTTTTGGATTATTATTATATTCAGTGGAAGTAAATATTTCCACACATCTATGGGATCGACTGAAATTTGAAGTAAAGAGTTCACACCAATATAGAACATCATGGTATTAATTCCAGGGAGGGGATAATCTGGTAATTTTAGGGTGTCACACTATATTTCTTGAAACTCCATGTTTATTAGTTATATTTATTTCAGATAGATTCCATAAAGCAGAATCCAAGTGATTATTGGCATGTAACATCTGATTAAAAAAATCATATTTAACTTTCAAGTGGGATGTCCTTGATACTTGAACCAAAATAACATTCACTCTCTTATAAAATCTGCAGAATAACTCAAAAAGTGACACTTTTATAGTACCAGAAATACCTAATTAGAGTTCATCTGTTCTAAATTCATACAACTACTCTTTAAGTCAATCAATATCGCATTTGATTATTTTTGTATAAAAATATAATGTATGGCTTCAATATTATTTTCATATTTCTATTATTTCTATGTGTATTCAAAATCATTTTTTAACAAAAATACCTGGATTTGAGAGGGACACACTGTAAAAGCAGTTCTTCCAATCAGCAAAATTTTTCATTGGACAACTCAATTGAATTTCAAGCTTGAATGGATTTTTATACAATTAGACTCATGTACATGTTAATTCAAGGAATGAAGTATATTATTTTTAATGTTCGCAATAATTAAGTATGTCCATAAGTGGTTGTGGAGATTTTATCAAGATCTTGTAATGCGATAGGTATACTCAGTGGACCAATGAGTATTTGCTTGTTGTAAATGAAAATTGTAGTAACGATTATCTTTCCATGCTTTCTCCTTTTGTTTTATTTGTACTTTTATATCGGCAGTCCAACAAGCAGTACATTTTTTGTTGATGTGTTCAGTAATAATAATGGCAACAATGTTTTTGACATATCACGCGTGAATCGTGTATTGTGTTATTGGCAAACTTGTTCAGTTTGGTCTATAATTTAACCATGAATCGACTTACGAATGAACAACGCACTTCTTCCAATTTATGAGCAGTTTCGTCGGCCTACTGAGGGAGCTATTCGGAAGCTTGTGACTAAATTTCGAACCCAGTTTACATTATTGGACTTAAACCACCAACACGCATACGTAGAGTGAGGACCGAAGAAAATATTGCGGCTGTATCCGCCAGTGTTCGTGATGACCGTGAAATGTCGATTCGCCGCCGTTCGCAGAAATTGGGCCTCTGTTACTCCACTACGTGGAAAATTTTGCGAAAGGATTTGGGTGTAAAACCTTATAAGATACAGCTGTTGCATGAATTGCACCAAACCGGTTGCCCAAAATGGAAGAATTAAACATGCCTGACATGTGGTTTCAACAAGACGGTGCCACATGCCACACATTTATACGTGAAATACCGGTCGATATGTTAGAGAGAGTGTACCAAAATTGGACCTTGCGCATGGGCCATCTAAAGCGGAACCACGGACAACATTTGCATGAAAATATCTTCAAACATTAAGTTATATTGATCGTTCTATAGATTCCAATAAAGATTTCATCAATTTCTTCAAATTTTTTGTGTTGTTTTGAAAATCAAATCCTATACCTCTCAAAAAATCACCCGTTATATCTTTAAACATATTCCACATCTTATTCAAAGTTTTACACTCCTATATTTCCCCTGTCTCTAGATTTTCACATGATTCTTTTTTGAATCTATCTTCTATTTCTTTTTATCTTAGTTTATATGTTTTTTTGCCTATTTCAGGACCCCTTTGAACTCTTGTACCCATAACTGTTTTCTTATTATTAATTTCTACCAGTATGGATATAATACAATTGTTAATTGATTATTGAGAAAGAAACTCTTTGGCTTTCTACTACTCCATCTTGTTACAAAAAAATGTGGGAATCTTCCAAAGACGGAGTAGTACAAAGCCAAAAACTTTCTTTCCCAAAAATTTGTCACTCCTAAAAATGTAACCCTCTCTATTTACATGATTATATATTCTGATATGTTATGTATTAGAGAAGATTGTTGCTAGCGTAAGTACTTTTCATATCGATAAAGGGTTAATAAGATGAATTCAATTTCGTATTTTGACATTCATGAATAAGAGCTCTTTTTCTCAGAACTGTTGTAAGTAAATCTGAAGCATCATCCATTGAGAAACGTTTTTGTAACCTGATCTGCCCAACTGGATCTGCCCCTTCCAGCTAGAAGGCAACATCCAATTATTCATTCGGGATCATTATCGTTACTTATCCCATATTTTTTTGGCCAAGACTGGAATTCATGAGATTCTGTGCAGTGATTTATACACCCAAGAAATAAACAGCACCATATTCTTCATTCAGGCGTTGTCCTTATGAGGTAGGTGGGATCAGTACAATAAAAAGACTCTTTGCTGAAGTTAATTTAAACAAGAGTTTCTTGGTTTTTCTGGGAGCTCACGCTCTCTAATGAAAAGTAATTACTCTTTGAGCACCTGCCTAGTTTCGCATTACACGTTAAAACAATTAATTGAATATATGACTCTAGTCACGGCACGCACAAGCGAATACCCTCGCACAGGAAAAAAGTAAAAATATTGCCATTTAATTGTGCTATACTGGATGATTGCTGAATGATAGCTGATGAAAATAATCACAATATTAGAGGGATTCACTCAAACTCCTCCATAGAATGGGTTATCGAAAATATACCAGAGAAATGCCAGAGAAAAAACTTTTTTTATTGCGAGAGAGGCAAATTTTGAACGTAGAACCATTGGAAAACGTTTAATTCTATGAGCAGAGGTGCCATTCCTCAATTTTTTGAAAAAAAAGGGTTCAAGCGACGCACCTCTTTGAAAAGGGCTTTAGCTTTTCTATCCACTTCTGCTCAGCTTTTAGGAACAAGTTGCGTTCGTTTAGAAGATATGGAAGACGAAAAATGCATGATTGCCTAGATTTCAAATAAGAACCAATCATATCAGAATGTGAAAGACGAATTTCTTCGTTGCCATACAACGGTTATAGGGTTTTTGCTTGTCAGAAGATCTAGCCTGTCTTGTGAAGTGTGGCAAAGGATGGAAATCAAATTGTATTGAGTCGTTGAATTGGAAGGAGAGGTTTCACTGAATCGCCACCTACATATCTTGATTTGACTCCACTGGAGTCTGTTATTCTTATCGTATTCCCACAATTCTAAATTTCAATTTGATATATTATTTGCATTCATCAGTATGGTTTACTCCTCGGAGGTTAAAGAAACTAATATGAGGTGGAGAGTAGGTAGGTAGGTAGTTCTAAGGTACTTTTGTTCGACCTTCTACTCACGAGAGTCTTTTGTAGCTTACATTCATTCGAACACGAACAGCAAGTCCAGCAGATTACTTACTTGCGATTTTCTAGGACAGCTGACAAGAGTGAGACTGAAAACCTGATGCAAGGTTGCGAAACCATGGCTTATTCTTCTCAATCTAGTGAGAACCTAATTGGTGGTCAGGCAAGGGTGAGACTCTATCAAAGACTGTAAACCTGATCCGGTTAGCGGCGGGATATACATAGTGTGTGTATTGAGACCAGGACCTGATCCTTGTGAACAATTGTACACTCTTAGGTTAACAGACCATGGCTCATGGCGCAATCTAGTGAGAACCTGATCGGTGGTCAGTCTGTGACTACCTTTGCCAGATGGTAGGCGACACAGATATGTGGGTTGCATCCTGAGATGCATTTCAGGGAAACGCCCTTCCTTGGCTGTAGGGTACTAACTGTACCCACCATTCAGAAGACTCTCCTGAGCTTCACAGGTAACTTGTAGTCATCCAGGCCGAGATGTGCAACTCTGGAATTATACTTTTGGATCACCTCCACGACAACTATGTCGGCAGCAACTTTTCCATATCAGTGTCTGAACGTAAGTCAATTGAAGTTTGTTTTTTATTTCGATGCAGGATCTGGCTCGGCTGCTCGAGAATTTCATTCAAACAGATTCATTATGCTCTGGAGGCGGCGGAATCGTTTTCTAGCTGCAACACCTAGCATCTCAGGTTTGTTAACAAACTCAGAAGTTGGAGGATTAAGAAGCTCTCGTTCTTGATATGATTTTACAGGGAGCCCACTCAAACCATGGCTCATTCTTCTCAATATAGTGAGAACCTGATCGGTGGTTAGACAAGGGTGAGGCTCTACCAAAGACTGTAAACATGATATATACAGAGGATGTGTATTGAGACCAGGACCTGATCCTTGTCAACAGTTGTACATTCTTAGGTTAACAGACCATGGCTCATGGCTCAATCTAGTGAGAACCTGATCGGTGGTCAGTCTGCGACTACCTTTGTTAGATGGTAGGCGACACAGATATATGGGTTGGAATATAAGTCTCCTGAGATACATTTCAGGGAGGCGCCCTTCCTGGGCTGCAGGGTACCTACTGCACCCATTCAGGAGACTCTCCTGATCTTCACAGGTAACATGTAGCCATCCAGACCGAGATGTGCAACTCTGGAATTATACTTGTGGATCACCTCCATGACAACAATGGCTGCAGTAACTTTTCCATATCAGTATCTGAACGTAAGTCAATTGGAGTTTGTTTTTTATTTCGATGCAGGATCTGGCTCGGCTGCTCGAGAATTTCATTCAAACAGATTCATTATGCTCTGGAGGCGGCTCTATCGTTTTCCAGCTGCAACACCTAGCATCTCAGGTTTGTTAACAAACTCAGAAGTTGGAGGATTAAGAAGCTCTCGTTCTTGATATGATTTTACAGGGAGCCCACTTGAGTTTATTTAGTCGACGTCTATCTCTTGTGAACTCAGGATAGAATAGAAGGTTTTACTCTAGGTTTTTCTTGCAGGTTTTCCGTCCTGACTCTAAAACTGGTGCCTGTTCATAAATAACAGGTTACACTGTCACTTCCCTACACACATTGATGATTTGGGGCAGTGATCCGCTGGAAATTTCCTTGTGAAAGTTTCTGCTAATTTCAACAAAGTAGTTTATGAAAAGATAAACGATAGGATGTTTGGAATAGGGTTTTCGACACTTTTCATGGTTCTCATGCCATACTTTGCTCTTTCTAGACTTTGTCAGTACAGATTTTAACAATTTCAGACAGCTCTCGTTAGTTTTATGGTCGTTCTTCATGGCCACTATATTTTTCTGGTCTCTGAAATCAAATAGGTGCTGTGTGTTCCTTGAAACAAGTTTCAATGGTTCGCTTAGTCTGACCGATATATTTTTCGTCACGGTCCTCACAGCTCATTCCAGATGTCTCCGACTTACGAATATCCTCCCAAAGTTTTCATTTCCTAATTAACGTATCAACAAGATATGAATTGAAATACAATTTGCAGATGTATAACATATATGCACACTATGCAGTTCAGCTAATATTTTATACGATTTCTGAAACCTATCAATCAAAGCTCATATCCAGAATGTAACGAATCTTACTGAATATATTGGCTCATTAGCATACACAATCTCATCGAAAATACCAAAGCTCGGTCAGACAGAACGAGAGTCCTTCACTTTGTAACTCACCCCTGCTTTCATTGTATTATAAACTCTATTCGGTTCTTTTGAGCAATTGTTGCTAACAGCGGGCGACTTTTTGATACGTTTTGTAGTTCCAGGGCACTGCAGCGCTTCAATTTTCACATCTAATTTCAGTTTTGAATTGATACATTGTGGCATGGAACAAAGAATTTGCCAAAGGACCGTTACCTTTGAGAGTATCATTGAAAATTCATCATGTGGCCGATTTATGTGGTTCAATTGGGAATAATAATGTTTTTTATGGATATAAAGTTATTATTACAGTTACTACTGAAGTGACAATCAACCTTTTTCATTTAATTTCTGATGCCATGTTGATCATGCCGGCAAAATATTTTTTTTGTTGTAACTTATCGAATAAAACACGGAAATTTACTCGTCATGTCTTCTTTCATGTACTATTCTACAACAAATGAATCTTGCGGCATCCTTGATCAAGGGAACTGAATCAGCGTAATACAATCATTCAAATTGCATAAATTTGTATTCATTTGCAACCTCGGTCATTGAAATTATTCCAAAAGTATACCCAAATCTACAAGTCATTGTAGCTGACGGGATTGAGTTTACTCACTTTCAACAGTTCCAAGAAAGTTTCAGTTGAGAAAGATGAGTTAACCAAAACAGCGAATGGTTTCATCAGTGAAAGACTGACTCTACAGCGAAGTAACATTTTGATTCTAGTTCTCCATCATTGTTGTTATTCGAAGGCCTGTTTCTTCTTCAAATAAATCTTCATGAACTTCATTGGCACGCCTCATTTCCATTACGTTTTTTCCAAATGTAAAACGTTTTTCAGTTCAACCACGTATCAAGTGCTGAAAAAGTTATAGAGTGGAACTATAAAATTTCCAAGTGTCAAGCCAGAGCAGGTGGTAATCTCCGATCAACAGAGTGTCCATCTCGATTAGTCAGCATTCGTTCTGGGTTATTTGCATGACCACCTCTGAGGTGTTTTAATGAATCGTGAGATGCTTCTAACTCCAGATAATGCAAAGATTCAGTCGTCGAGTAACATTCACGAGTCGAATTAATTTCACGCGTGGTGAGCCTGGATGTATGAAACAGTATATACCTAGCAAATATAGAATTCTTATTCTCAGAAGTTTCACTGATATATTTTAGTTCTTTGAAATTCGATGTGTTATAGTCCATCGACATGCTCAAGCAAGAGCAAATGAAACAAGCTGAGGACGACAAAGTCACTACTGGAGAGTGGTCAAGGCAGTCTCCTTCTACCACTTGAAGATGATGAAAAGTGACTGAAGGAATTTTTGTTGAGATTATTATGAAAATATCCACTCTGGACTTAAGAGGACATGATACGGACGGTACGAGTATATTTTTATCTGTTGACTCTAAGAGCCCCTCTCTAAGTTTAAGAGTGTCAATGACTTTTCTTGGGAGCTGATCTGGAATGAGAAACTCTATCTGTCAACGATATTTAAGTGGGGGTCAGCTTCTTTGAAAACCAAAACTGTCTGAAAGATTTGTTTTTTATTGAGTTGATTCATCATCTTTTATTTTAAACCCAATGTTCTCATTACCTGAATTCAATACTGTTTTCACTTGAAATGCTTTTTCTCTAAGGTCCTCCTAAATGAATACACGTATACGATAGTAGATACCAGATTTTCTCGAATTGAACACATTTTTGTATGGCAAGCATAAATGTATCTCCATTTATGTATGTCATACTGATCAAATATACAAATTTTCAGTGTCAGTATCAAATACAATATCGTTTATTATGCATAAAAAATACATTTATTCATGAAAGGAAAAGGGTTAGCCAAAGGCTAACTTCCACTCCCAAAAATTATACAGTGGGCTATATAAGAAAAACATCCTTAAAATTTGGAAGTACGGTGCCTACGTATGTTGAATGAGTTAATTCTCAAATTGACCATATGTATGTCAGAATTTTTGAAGCAACTTGAGCAAACAAATTTTTATCAAATATTGGACTCTGTACGTCACATTCAGCTCCTTCATTTTTAACAAAAATGGTGCGACATGTTTACCATATGGTATACAGCATACGAATCGTATGCAAGCATTTTGTATACGTTGTAACTTCTGCTTGTTATATTGCGGCAAAAAATTGTAATACGCCGAACAACAATACTCGATATGGGGGTAAAAAGAGTTTTAAATAACATGAGTTTCATTTTTTCTGATAACTGATACTTGAATTTATATAGGGATTTGAGTTTGAAGAATGATACTTTGAAAATGTTTGTCACATGTTCGTGGAAAGACAAAGAGCTATCTATGGTTACGCCAAGATTTTTAGCACTGTCTACCCAGTCAATGTCTGCGTTATCAAGAGTGAGCCTAAAGTTACACTGAGTTTCTACTATTTGTCTTTGAGACCCTATGCATACGGCCAAAGCTCTATTAGGATTGATTTTCAGTCCATGATTCTCCGAGTATAGAAATTTTTTGTGCAAATCTGTGTTTTTATTGGCCACGCAACTTTCTGAATCGGTGTTATGAGAAGACAAATAATATAACTGTATATCATCTGCGTATAGATGTACTTGACAATGTGATAAGAAAGTGAGGTAATCAAAAATAAACACTGAAAACATCAAGGGTCCTAAAATACTTCCCTGCGGTACACCTGAGATTTCTCGAAGTACTATCACCGTTTGCCACGGTGTTACAAATGTTTTAAGTACCTGTTTCCATTTTTCACACAAAATTTGATATTAATTCTTTCAATGACTTTTTCGATAACAGAAAATCCCCAAACACCCAAAACACTCCTAACTTTTATGCCTCTCACCAACAACTAAACATCCCAAACAGCTAAAACTGTGGACATATGTTCGAGACGAGTGTACCAATCTGAAAAATAAAAAAAAATGCTAAACGGATATTTGTAGCCCGTGAAATTTGGATATTCACTTTATTTTTTCAACATAACCTGAAACGTAGTCTGTTGACCTAAGTCATCTAGAGATGCCAGTTGAGTTTTATCGATTGTCGTCTTCAAGTGGTCCCACAGAAAAATCTAACACATTGAAATCTGGTTACTTTGCGGGCTACTCCACTGATCCTCCTCCACCAATTCACCTACCAGAAAACGTTTCATTACAGCAAGGGAGGAGGTGCTTTATCTTGTTGATTCGCTGTCATTGTTTCAGTCATTGTGATCAAGAATATATGTGAATGTGGGATCAGGAATATCTTGTAAAATTTGCAAGTACATTTCTCCTGCAAGAGGATGAACAACTCGATCGCCAAAAATTTTTGCCTGTACATTCAGGTTTTCGGGATGTTGAGTATGAACTACCCGGAAAATTGTTTTCATTAGGCTCTCAAAGACAAACAGCCCCGTTCAAGAAACAACTGTGCAGTAATATTAGCGCATCCACCATTTTCATAATATGGTTCAATTATATTATCGATACTCCTGCAGTTGAATACGAATATTCATTTCATTCATTTATATTTTATATAATGGCAGTAGTGGCAATACTTTACTTGGGTTTTCTTCCCGCTCCGGTCTTTTTCCTTGGTTTTTGTGCTTTGCTTTATTTGAGGAAGTATTTATCCGGATTGTGGGTCAGTCGAGGGAATTTCTCACAATCAAAAATTGAAAGAAACAGCAATTAATCAGTTGTGACGTGAAAGCATATATCAGCACTCACATCGCAGACCTTTCTGCCGCGCTCATTTCCACAATGGATGACGTAACTTCCGTTATCTCGGACGGAAGTCAGGATCTTCACTAATCTACAGGTTCCCACACACATTTGGGGTTGATGAGACTCAACCCCTCTAGAACAACGAAATTCTACACCGGCATCACGCAAACTCGATATTCATTATTTAGTCACTGATTAGATGTTAGTGATTGCCGGGAGAACAAACCGGGAGTGACGTGGTTTTTATGGGATGATTTAACTTTTGTTCATCAATTCGGGTGGATGAGTTTGATTTTATCACTATGAAAATTGCCGAAGCGTGGTACTGAGGTAGATTTTTATGAATTGCTGGTTTTTTGTGATTGAAAATACCTGATGAACTTACATATTTACAAAATCCGTGATGCAGTTTGACTGGTTGCTATTTTTAGGCATACGTGCGAACGAAGAAAAGTAACATTAGTTTATTGTTCCCATCCCATGTCTTTAGGGATTGAGCATGGGTGTGACGTTTGGCTAGTTCCGCAATTGTCGAAGTCATCAGATCGTAGGTGCCACCATGTCCTGAAATTCTCAGTTCAGCCGCTTCCTTGGCTGAAGAGTCGACAATGTGATTACCTTTTCTCCTGCTGTGCCCTTTAATTCACCTCAGGATAACTTTATTATCTACCTAGGCCTTGGTTATATCTTGGTGGCACTCTAGTACTAGCCCTGAGGTAACACGTTGTCTATTCAAGGCTAATAAGGCTTGTCTGCTGTCAGTGCAGATTGTTATGTTTTTGCCAGAAATTCCTTTCCTGGTTATTTCTTTTGTGGCGATTGAGATACCAGCCAGTTATGTTCGAACCACGTTGGTATTTTTCCCAATCCTCACTTAATCTTTAGGCTTAGTGACCTGGAGAACACTCCACATCCAGAGCCTTTTTTTGATTATTGAGCCGTCTGTATACATTCGTATTGTATTTGTAGCATCTGACTCTTTCTAGGATAATATCTGGTAAATCCATAGGGATCATGTTAGGCGGATTTCACGGCCGATGTCTAACAATTCGTCCAATGTTTCTGAGTGTATTAGCCGTTGTTTACAAAAGAAATGTATACTCATGGCAAACATATAACCAGTTGATTATGACTGATGGCTGTATCTAGAAACATATATATGAATATAATGCAATCTCAAAGCATTCGTCTCTACCAATTACCTACAGCGTAGGTTCTGATAAATGCCTGCTGAAAAACACCTACTTCTTGGGCTAATACGACGCTGGTAGTCTGGTAGATGTTTTTTGTTCCTTCAGCAGTATGACCATGCTGGATTTATTCGAATAGACCACCTATAGACTGTTTTCGAGGCATTACCTCTTATCAGTGCAGGGGAAGTAGTTGTTACCCGGCAGACATTCACCAGAATCTACTGTTAGGTAGCTGGGAGACATGAATGTTTTCAGATTTCATTTAGAAACTTTCATTTTCATATAGGAATGTTCTGGAAAAGCGCTGATTCCAGTTACACTATGAAACCTATACCAAAAGGGATGAGGATTGATCAAATCAATCAGACACTAACTGTTTGTTGCTCTAGAATGCGGCAAAATATTGTTTGTGGTCGATTTTTGTATATCTTCTCAATGTTTTGGTGTCTAACTCAATGGTTGTCGATGCTGAGCGGTCTACCCAAAAGAAAAAAAGACACAGATCGGTTTCTTGAATCTTCTACGAGTTATTTCAGTGAACTTGCTCATAACTTATGAGACTGCAATCCAGAAGAAAAGCAGGGAGCACAGTCAGTGATGGAGCAGAGTGGAGATGCCATTTTTGTGGCAAATATCCCATTTCATTTGTGGAAGATGGAATATAAGGTTACTCTCCTTTACCTGACATCATGAAGTTGGTTATTATAGATATTCTTAGAATGGGATTCCATATTCGGTTGAGGTTCACAGCTTCTTCCATTCTGTTGAAATTATTCGTGTATTTGTGAATCTCCATTTCCTCCTGTATCAATCGGCGGTGAGCAAGGAGTTTAGGGTTTACAAACAGAATCCTGTGGTTTCCATCACTGAGTGCGTGTTAATCCACAGCCGACTTGTCTGCAGTTTTTTCGTGCTCTTTCAGCCTTGTTTCCATGGATCTCTTGGTGGTTCCGATGTATACCTTCTCACAAGTGCGATATACCACTATTCCAGATAGTAGATTTCTTTCGTCTTCAGCCGAAATGATACTTTGTTGTATCTTCTCGGTGAGTTCGAGAACCGTTTGGGTGTTGTGTGTCCCCAAGAGTTTTCTAATTGTATCTGTGACCCGCGTTTTGTGAATTTGTTCTGAAAACACAACATATCCTGTGATCTCTTCTTGAAAGACTTTTGTATTTTGGAATAACGCAAATTGCTCGCTTGACATATTTCTAAAGCTTTGACCGTATGTGACATGAGAGTTTGCTGGCTACACTTCCATGCTATGGCTTGCCAGATCATTTCTGTGTATGGCTCTCCAGCTTCCTGAAAGAACGTTTCCTGTAGGAAGCCGTCGATGGAAATCTCTCGAATACTTTTACTATCAACGCTGGTGTTCCTCAGGGATCCATATTGTCTCCAACCCTTTTTTTATTGTATATCAACGACTTATTGGAATAACCAAGAAGCCTATATATTGCTTTGCCGACATCATTACATTTGGATTCCAGGACATCGGCAGCAGGAGGTTGCATGTCTTAATGAGGATCTAGAGGTGATTTTGAATTGGGGTGAAAGCACGAAAACTCAGGCATCGCTTTCTTCCAAAAAGATAAATGTCACCAAACCGGATATAATAATGTAAGTACAGACAGTTCCGCTTTCTGCATCATGCTTCGTTGAAGGTTAAAATGGACAACAAAATGTCTTGGCCCTATCATGTCGCTGCAAAGACTGCTTCTCAAAAGCTTGTTACACTGTTCCGAACAAGGAAACAGTACACACCTCAGCTTTATAAAGGTCAGATAAGACCTTCTTTGGAATAATGTTCACACATATGGAGCTCCGTCCCCATTAGCCATTAGCCTGATTGGAGACACGATCTTCACTTGCCACCTTGATAATCTGGAACATCGAAGAAAGGTTGGAGATTTGTCTCTGTTTTATAGATACTTTTACGCGACTTACGCGCCTTAAGAATGTTTTTGTAGTGCTTGTGTTTCGTCCTTGATAAAAATTATTGTGTACGGGACATTTTTTTGGGTCTTGTGAAGTTTATAACGATCCTTTCTTGTTGGCCATGAAAATGACCATGGCAATTTTATAAATTCTCCAAAGAATTGTGTTTCTTATAATGAATACTCGATTATCGATTGTCGGGAATCATACACATAAGCTCTGCAACTAAAATTACTCCTAATACTACAAATACTTAATTATACAGAAGATAATTTTCTCTACTCAGTTTGTATTTCACACATTCGTTGAAATACAACGACAGGAGGACTTTCTTTCAGTTTGTGTCTGAAAGTTACTTCTTTGCATGATCTACACATCCATGTATAGATTCACTTATTTTCAAATTGATTACTTCCTTCCTTTCTTTGGACGATTCCCTCATCCTTTTTTTGTATCAAGATGGAGTAGTAGAAAGCCAAAAACTTCCCTTCTGAAAAATAAGTGTTCTCCCGGTCCAGACCAAATATCTTCTGAAACCATAAAGGCCATAACAAAACACATTTTGGAACCGTTAGTACATATTATAAATTTATGCTACTCAACAGGTAATATTCCACAGCAATGGAAAGAGTCTATAGTTACACCTATTTTCAAATCAGGTAACCCCAGTTCACTACATAATTACAGACCAATATCTCAAATTAATAATTTTGCAAAACTATTTGAACAATCTCTCAAAAAAAGACTCATCTCATTTATTAAAAATTCCAATACCGAAATTGCTATAAATGACCTCCTTCAAAAAATTATTACCGACATGAACAGATCTTCCAAATGTCTGCCAATATTTCAAGACATATCGAAGGCCTTTGACACAATATCACATAATGTGGTAATAGAGAAACTCCAGAACTACGGTATAAGCGGGTAGGCACTGGACCTAATAGTAAACTATCTCTCCAACAGATCGCAGAAAGTTAAAGTAGGAGATGCAGTAAGTGAATCACTTAATATCACTATTGGTGTTCCACAGGGAACAGTACTGGGTCCAATACTGTTTCTACTGTACATCAACAACTTAGCTAGGATTCAAGATTTCAAGGACATCTTGTTTGCTATGCTGATGATACGGTTATAGTTTTTACAGAGAAATCTTTCGACCAAGCTTACCATACTGCTGAAAACAGCATCAAAAAAGTTAAAAAGTGGATGGACTATCATCTCTCAAGCCTGAACATAAAGAAAACTAAAAATACGGAATTCTCTCCAACCGACCTTGGTCAACCAACTACAGAGGTTCTGAAGTGTCATAATCACGTATGTATGGAACCACTAGTTTGCACATGCCCATCTCTGGAGAGAACTAAATCTATTAAATACGTTGGAGTCATTGTTGACAAACACCTTAGTTGCGTCACAAACAGGGTAAGATCACTCATGAATAGTATGAAGTGTAATAACCCTTTATACTTCTATGGTAGAATCGGTTATGAGATACTGCATTCTCTCTTGGGGAGGCATTTTTAATTCAACAATGAAAACTTTACAAAGTGCATAAAACACAATTTTAAAAATAGTCCTGAAGAAAAACAGAAACTATTCTACCAATCTTTTGTATAAGGAAACATAAATATTCAATGTAAAATCTCTTTACATTTATCGTTGCTTAATGTGTTCCCTAACAAATTGTCAAAAATTTGTACTACAAAATTCCCGAGGAGAGGTGTTACAAATACACAATTTACAGTTCCCTTATTGCATAAAACTTTGACTCAAAAATCAGTTTATTTTTATGGACCCAAATTGTATAACCTTCTCCCAAATAATATAAAAGAACTAAAAAGTGCCATAAGATTCAAAAAAGAAGTAAAGAATTTACAATACAATATATTCTGAGTAAACAATAATCTCCCATTTGCTTACCCTCACAAAAACACCCATAGGTTATAAACTATACGCCTGTTTTAAACAGGAACATTATTCTATCAATTGTTCCACTCCTCTCATACCCAAGCATTATGAAAGCCTAAGTTGTGTATAAAACAAGTAAATCGGACACATTCTGTGTATAACAACTCTTATCTCTGCTCCACGATATACTTATTGTTAGAATAGGAATATGATCCTTCAAAGATAACTTTCAGAAGACAGGCATTAAGTTGCCTAACTGAAACTATCACTGGAGGAATCATATTAAACAAAATATAAGAATGTAAAAATGTATTTCCAGTTATCTGAATTGAATAAATTGAATTGAATTGAATTGAATACTCGTACCCAACAGAAATCCCGTCATATACACCATATTCTACCATAGTTCTGTAGATGACTGACGCCCCCAAGCACTTAACCTCTCTATGATAGCATCTCATAGAAAACTCGAATATGTCACATACGTTGGATCCGACCAACAAAATCCACTCTCGATATAATTAGCATCTCTGCGGTTGAATTTTGAGATTAATTGAAGAGATAAATCCTTTTGCTGGATCATTTCTGCATGAGAAATTCGAATTTCTATAGGAGAGAACGTGTCTCTGTTTTCTGCGAAGTTGATGAATCAGCTGTTGGTGTATAGGTGGTTAGTTTGAAGTAGACTAGCATGGCCATTCGTTTCTCTAGTAGGGAGATTGGTGTATTTCTCGGTATTTTATGAGAATTGCCGTATTAGGAACGGCTATTTTGAGAAGAATGTTGTAGAAACAAAATGGAAATCGTAGAATGCAAAGCAGTTACATTTTTTGCCAGAAGTATCTCCACTGACAACAATAAAGACTGTTGGAGTATACAGGGTTTTTCAACGATATGTAGTTGGGTAGCTGTTTCTATAGATAAACAAAGAAATGTCTCAAATGGAAAAAGTAGAGACTGATAAAAATTGTGTTTTGTAAGCAATAATCAATATTCAGAGTACCTAATAAATGTGTGATAGGTCTTCATCAAACGGAATAACCTAAATATTTTCACACGGTTGATTTGCTTCTAAAAAGTTTTTCTAGAAAAGATAAGGTTGTTTGGATTCGTGAGTTATGGTGGGATTTACGTCACAAAATGCGTCCATTCTACACCAAATACTATTCTGTTAAAAATATATTTATTTACTCATCAATTAGTAAAAGAGTTTATACAGGATCAAATCAAATTAGTTGCAGTAGATAAATTTAAGCATTTTCTTGAAGAGAAAGTGAATGAATTTTCGATAACTTACTCTTCTAAAATGAATATTTACATACTGTGTTTTTACAGATCACCTTCTAGTGATCCTTTTCAATTACTTAACCGACTGGAATCCATTCTCTCTGAATTACCTTCAAAAGCAAAAATTATTTTAACTGGATACTTAAATAATAATTACACAGCACAAAAGCAACACAGTTTTTCATTAATTTGTTGCAAACATATAACTTGGAAATGTACGTGAAATCTCCTACACGTGTGTCTCAATTCACCGAATCCACCATAGATTATTTTTGTGCAAATTTAGACTCCGACCTGGTTTCTTATGATGGTCTTTCTTCTGGATTGTCAGATCACGAAGTAGTTCTTCTGCTCCGTTTTTTCTTAATTACTCCCTCCGCTATCGCACCATTTACAGAAATGTAGTTAAACTAGCCAAAAGCAAATATTATAAAAGTAGAATGGATGAAGCTACGAATAAATCAAAAGAAATTTGGTGCATCATTAATGAACTTACTGGCAAGAGACACAAAAAATTTGTAGACATTCCGTTTTCTCCTACTGAACTTAATGACTCCTATTGCTCTATTGCGGAGGACTTGATGAAAAATATAAAAGCAGTCGGTAACCCCTTAGACTATGTGAATATCGAAGTTACGAACACCTTTTCATTATATGATACAAATATTAGCGAACTGCATGAAACATTATTTTCCATTAAAAATAAAAACTCCACAGGCTCAGATGAAATCTCTATAAAAATCCTAGAAAATATTCCGATAAGAATACTCGATATATTAGTTAGTCTAATAAATAATTCATTCAGAGAAGGAATCTTTCCAGTTTTCTTGAAGAAGTCGATTGTGTTAGCACTGCCAATGGGAGAAGTCATCAATGGTCCATCAAGTCTTCGTCCAATTTCTCTAATCTCTGCAATGGCTGAATTGATAGAAAAATCAGTCAAAACAAGACTCCTTTGCTTTCTGAATCAAAACAAAATAATAAGTGATTGCCAGTTTGGTTTCCAAAAAACACTTCCAATGCCATATTTTCATTTCTTTACAATCTTTATTTCAACATTAATGACAAAGACACTGTGGCTGCGATCTTCTGTGATATAGCCAAAGCATTTGATTGTGTGAATCATAAAATTCTTTTACGGAAACTCAGTAGATACGGTATAACTGGAATTAAGTGGTTTGAGTCATACATAGCAGATCGCAGCCAGATGGTGAAAACCACTTCATACTCAAATGAAGGTAAAAATTACTTGCGGCATCCCACAAGGTACGGTACTGGGCCCATTTTCATTCTTAATTTACATTAATGACCTATCGTCTATAAACATCCAAGGAAAATTTACTTTATTTGCTGATGATACAGCTTGCCGCACTAAGGCAGAAATCTTAACCGCACAGATGCAGAAGGCTGTCATTCTTGGCTCACTGCGCTTGCTCAGGGCACATGATTCTCGGACCCAATGATCACTTACCCCACGGTGTGGGGAGTGGTCATTGGTTGATTATGCTGACGCGCCCTCCCGAATGTTTCGGGGGATAGGGCCTGACCAGCGCACACTACGACGAAAAAATAATAATAATAATAGTTTTATTGTCCAACGGTTACCCATTTACAGGACAATATAAAATTTTATTCACAATACTTAACTATAAACGAAAAATTTAATAAAATCATTTCCTGAAGACACCGACTTTGTTGATAAAACTTGTACCTGGAATAGTACTTTTGTGAAAAAAGTAACATGTAGATAGAGAACCAACTCATACGCAGTTGAAACATTTTTAACCGATTTTCAATAAACAATTTCGAATATTCGTAGCCTTTGAGTGCTTTTTTATTCAGCAAAAACCACCTTGATAGTTAGCATATCATCCAATCCATCCGATACCCCAACCTGCTGCTTCCACACTTCCTCAAAGTTACACTGAGAAAACATAAATTAGCTGGTCATTCACCCCATCCAAAATCACCACTTCTTCGCCATTCGCATACCAGTTCCACAACCGACCTTGCACCTTCCGTGACCAAAGATCCGCTCAAAACAACTTTGAGAACCCGTTCTATATAGGTCACCCGTTACACCGAAAAGTAAATGCCCAAAAAGGATGATTCGGCACTCTCCGATGACGTCGATAGATAAAAAACACAGGCGGCCTAGGATTACGCAACCGAGTGAATGGAGAATTAGTGGCGGTCACGTGCGCTACGTGTGGGTCACGTGACCTGCTGCTGTCCGCTGCGCTCTTCTTGCATGCCTCCTAGATCGGAGGACGAGGTAAGTTATGTCTTTCGCAGGCGGCCAGGTGTTGAACAGTTGAACGCCGTGGATGACGCGGGACGCTTAAAACACATGCTGATGAGAAGGTGATGTTGGGTTAGGCCGGATGAGCGTGAGATTCGGTCGGTTGGAAATCGAGAGTGACTTTACTTTCGGTGATGGGGTTTGTTGATGGTTGATAATTGATGACGAGACACTTTTTAGTAGCTGAATATTCTTTATAGTCGATTATAGAGGGATTGTCATGCCTTGTCATGTATTTCTCATTGACTAATTAAGTCAATTTGTAAACGATTCCTCGTTGTTCCACAACTTGGCGTGAGGGTGGCTACTAGGGATTAGAGAGACAGCATAGCTTCTAAAGTAGGCTGCCAGCTTTTGAACAGTGAAGAAGGGCGTGGGTAAGATGGAGGGTAGAGCGCCACCCGTTTTATCAACCCTGGAGCTTATACAGCATACATACTGTTACTCTAAACGGTAACCAATTGTATCAAACTCGAATCCAGTTGAAATATTTATAATTCCTTTCCCTAACATTTACACCTTTCTCAGTTGGTCAACAAATCCTCTGATTTGTCTATCAGTTTATAAATTTTATCAACCGTTATTATAGTCCCCCTCCAATACTGGCAGGAAGCCTTGAGCTCCTGAGGCCACAAAGTGTCAAATTTGAGAAGATATTACTTTTCTAATTGTGTTGTAAACAATGCCAAAATGTCCATAAGATATAAATTATATTACACCTATAGCACAAATGTTCCAATTCTAAGGGGACTGTAATGAACCAAGGACCCCTCAAGGGAGAAATGAGGATATCTCTTCAATACTTGAGATAATTAATCAAGCATCAAAAATCTAGTCACTGATAAGTTCTTTGTCCCTATCTTAATAGCTAAGCTTATCTGTGTGTCTGCCTCAAGGTGGCTTGAAAAACAAGAATGGTCTTAGAGTTCCAAACTTAGGTCTGCAGTGTTCTGTCGATACAATTGTGTTCTGTTCAACAGCGGGCAACTACTAACTACTGCTACTACTGCATTAGGCATTTATGTAAGGATGTCTACTCTTATAGCAATACTAACACGTGGAACACCCTAACTACACAATTCACCGTTCTCTCAGAGCACAGAATCCTCAGGGGATTCGAATATGTGTTCGAATATAATTAATGCGTTCGAATATATCCTTGTATAGTTGTTCATTAGTGAATGAGAACTAAACGAATGACGAGGTATTGAAATATCCCAAAACCTTCAAGGAAGTATTCATTTCAAGTTTAAATAGTCGTTGACCTCAAAACAGAACAAATGACAAAATGAAACCGTAACAGGATGATAAATAAATCTAGTCTCTGATAAGTTATTTGTCCCTATCTTAATAACTAAGCTTATATGTGTGTGTCTCCCTCAAGGTAGCTTGCAGAACAAGAATGGTTTTAGAGTTACAAACTTAGGTCTGCAGTGCTCTGTCCGTACAACAATTGTGATCGGTACAACAGCGGTTAACTACTAACTACTGCTACTACTGCATTAGGCATTTATGCAAGGATGTCTACTCTTATAGCAATACTAACACGAGGAACACCCTAACTACACAATTCACCGTTCTCTCAGAGCACAGAATCCTTAGGGGATTCGAATATGTGTTCGAATATAATTAATGCGTTCGAATATATCCTTGTATAGTTGTTCATCAGTGATTGAGAACTAAACGAATAACGAGGTATTAAAATATTCCAAAACCTTCATGGAAGTATTCATTTCAAGTTTAAATAGTCGTCGACCTCAAAACAGAACAAATGACAAAATGAAACCGTAACAGGATGATAAATCCATTTCATGTTTTAAATTGGTTAACACTGTTTTTTGGTGTATGTTGCAAGTTTGGTCTTCAATTATCTGTAAAAGGTGTGAATAGATTTAAAATCCATAGAAAAAAAATCGAAGTAATGTCCGATTTTTGTACCCTGTGGTTGGGTTAGGTTAAGTTAGGTCCATAGTGAGTGGGTCACTATACCCTGTGGTACACCGTATCACTCTTGAGCAACTTGTGGTCCCTACGACTTCAACCATTTCCTTTCTATCTAGGTGTTAGTTCCTTGGTATCCCATTTGCTGGTTATCCCACTCCAAAAGTTGTTCAAGATACTATTGAAGGCTTCAGATAGAAGCACGCCAAATATATTCTCTGATCTAATGATATGAAAAACTGAAAGGTGTGAAACCCATAAAGAGAGAGTGGTTGTGGATAACATCACACCTGTACCTATTATTAATGTATTTGCAGAAATAACATATATGCTTGGGCGCCATTCGTCATGAAGAATCTTTAAACGTCTACTCTTTAGGTGTTCTACATACAACTGGACATTTCTCGCCTTTTCTCTACATCCTCTGTGGAATGTGGTGAAATATATTAATGGTGCATAATACAAGCGATGGAGGTATAAATTCTGCATATCCAGTCCACAATTTTTCCTTCTTTGATGCATGGCCTCATTGGCGTACTATGAAAATTTCACAAAGAAAGAAAACTATATACCATCGTGTTAATGATAATAACAGCTTTATTGTCCAACAGTTACCCATCTACAGGACAATATAAAATTTCATTCACAATACTTAACCATAAACGAAAAATAAAATGAAAGAAAAAGAAAAACTAATTCTAATTACCTACTTCAAGTACATGTTAGCGATTCTAATAATGTTGTAAAGGTTAGTAAAGAATAAATCACCATGGGCACAAATGCTATTGAAATTTGTGCACATAACATATATTGGGGAATTGAGCATAATGTTAGTTCTTGCTCTGAGAGGTTACGTTGAGATCGTAAAGCTGGCCGTGGTACATTGAAGTTAATTTTTTCAAGAATTTTAGGACAGTCAACTCTCTCATTCACTAACTTGAATAAAAATATGAGCGACGCACATTTTCTGCGATGCTCTAAACTAAAAAGTTCCAAACGTTCATATATGACATCATTACTAATACCTCTCTCAGGGTAAGAACCATCTATTCTGAAAATCAGAAATTTACAAAACCAGACGATACTTGCATATTCTACCTTTGAACGTACGTAGGTGAAATACAACAGATTCATTGCTTTAATATTATGAAAGTTTCTGCAATTTCTAACAATGAAACCATTATCTCTAAGATAAAGAAATATGTCTATCAAATGTTAATTTATGATCGAATATTACCCCTAAGTCTTTGATCTCATTACATCTCAGCAGATCTGAATCCTGTATTACATACGGGAATGTATAAACCTCTTTTCTTCGACTATAATTCACTACTTTACATTCCTCCACATTGAGTTTCAATTTATCATTGCCACACCAAGCAACAAGAAATTCTAATTGAGATTGAAGATTTACACAATCACCTACTTCCTTAATTATAGAAAATAATTTCAAGTCATTCGCGAAGCATAACCGCTCACAAGCTGAACTTTAACATAAGTCATTAATAAACAATTAAAACAAAAGAGGGCCTAGGTTGGAACCCTGAGGCACACCAGAAGAAGCTACATATGTTCTAGATTTATAACCGCTACAGCTGACAGACAGTATTCGAAAAACCAAAACTCATCAGTTCATTGAGCAAGATACCGTGATCAGTTGTATCAAATGCCGTGTATATAACATAAACTTAGCCATTGTTATCTAATGCCTTGGAAATGAATTGAGTAATAAAGACTAGATTTGTAACAGTAGAACGCTTAGTAACAAATCCATCTTGATGTTGAGATAGTTGCCGTTGAACAGAAGCGTATATGCGATTATATAAAATAACCTCAAAAATTTTAGAAAACATACATAAAATATATATGGGTCTGTAATTACCTATATACGATTTTTTGCCACTTTTGTATACAGGACATACTTCAGCTGATTTCAAAATATCTGGGAATTTTCCAGATATCAGACATGAATTAAAAATTCTCGTTAAAGGTTTTGCCAATGCTCCTGCACAATCCTTCAACAAAAATGTTGGGATCATATCTGGGCCTGATATCAGTTTGTCCTTTAGTTTTTCAGTTGCAGATATAACCTCAGTTTCTTGAATGGGGTAAAAATGAATATGAACATTATTATTCACTGTACCAACTTTGTCCAAAAGTGGGCCAGATTTTGGATACACCTCACTGAAAAAATTACTGAAGGCATCAACAATATCTTCAGGATTCTCGAGTTTGTTTCCTAAGTAGGTTACTGATCCTGGTATTCTTGTGATGTTATTCTTGTGCTGTTATTGAAGAAAGCTATCACTCTGGTTATGTAAGATATTACAACTTCAATTAGTATTACTTTTTCTAAGTGAAATTTAAGTAAATTAACTCCACACCAAGTGCCTTGAACTATAAATCTTCCAAAGTTATGTACGTGAATAAGTAACCTGCCGTTAGATATCCCAGCGGAGGGTCATATTGGTGATTTCCCCTGCGGAGAACATGAATTGGATGGAAGTTCTTGGTTAGCAAAAAAATGCGGAATACTAGTTCTTCCATAGCAACGTGTCGGTTGGTGCAACTGCTAGATACTTCTGTGTGAAGTCTGTATATGACCCAAGATCGATGTTTATTTGTGTCAGTAGCGTAGGTTACAGTGAAAGGTGAAAATCTCCAATATAGTAAATACAAAACTTTGACCTAACGACACATCAGAAATCACAAAATCGTGTAAATGAAAAGTCAAATGATTTTCGAGTTTTCGAAAAATCTCGAAATAAAAAAACACTTTGGTGATTTTTTTCGATATAATCATCCCAAAGCTATTATTTGATTATTATTCTTCACTGGGTGATGTGCGAGTTTCCTTTCAATAATTATCTCATCTAAGTGAGGATGTCGTTACTTTTCAATTTCAATGTTAGTTTCATAATTGGTTTTTGATCTACTGCTTAAGAAAGCAGGGTTATACAGTCCTTTTTTTATCTCAAAAACAGTGAGACCAAAGTTTCCTATTTTGGAAATCAAGAATGATTTCTACCTTATATTGTTATTTTGTAGTTAGTACCTGCATTGAACGATTAAAGGACGATGAACAAAACTAATTTATTAATAACAAAACACACAACATGTAGAAATCATAGTAAATGTTCAATGCGTAATGTCTGCCTTCAGACATTACGCATGCGTCTAGACGTCGGCGCATTGAGCCACGTATTCGCTCAAATCTTCCTGGAGTCTCTCTGATTACCCTGAACGCATTGGTGATGCGGTTTCTTAAGTCCTCTACATCGCGAACAGGAGTACGATAAACCAAATGCTGGGAATGACCCCAAATATAGAAATCGAGAGGATTGAGATCCGGGGATCGAGCGGGCCAGTTCTGTGGTCCTCGTCGACCTATCCACTGATTTGCATATGTTTCAGTTAAATGCTGACGTTCTACTTGACTAAAATAGGCAGGAGCCCCATCATGCATAAAAAGCATATCCCTTCTGACGCTCAAAGGAACTTCCTCCAGCAGTGCTGTATGCACTTCTCTTAAAAATTGAACGTATGCCTCACCATTTAATCGAGGAGGTAGAAAATGAGGCCCAATTGAATCATTCCCGATAACTCCGAGCCACACGTTAAGAGAAAACTGTTCTTGATGGTTAGTTTCGAGATTAGCGTGAGGGTTTTCATCAGCCCATTTGTGGTAATTATGGAAATTGATAATCTTGTCCCGAGAAAAACTACATTCGTCTGTGAATTCTATCGTCTTCAGGAAGTCACAATATCGTCTAATCATTTCCAGCATCCAATTGCAGAATTCAAGCTGTGGTGTTCGTACTTCTCGATGGTGACCACAATCCTGCGTTTTTTTGTCGAATGAACCAAATTCTCGTAATCGTTGATGAAGTTGAGCAAATATTCTATGTGAAGGAAGTTTATTGTTTTAAGCTTATCTAAAAAACATATTTTTAACTTTTCAGTTCGAAGTTCTTTAAAAGTGTTTAGTTTTTTAAACTATAGTTATCAAATATGTATGATCTAAAGCTGTTGTGTAGCGAAACAAGTATTTTGTATCGGCCAGTGTTTTTTTGTTTAGTAACATGATTTGAATACCGAAAAGCAACCTAAAAAAATACCATCTCATTTCTGTTCAAGGTTATTTTCATTGCGTTTATGTTCATTACTATTATTGCAATAATGTAAATTGGATGTGATCTGCAGACTGGTTTTATAAAAAATCTGTGGTCTGAAATTACTGAAATTGGGCATGAAAAACTGTATCATTTATACAAAGTTGTTTCTCATTAGCAAAATCCTGCTTCAAATTACAAATAATTTTTTCATCGAAGCTATTCTATCTCAGTTATCTTCAACGTTTTTATCGCCTTCGATAATGGGTATGTAGAGCGTAATATTGAATTCACTCAAAACGACTTTGTTTAACATACTAGTTTCCATCACATATAATTCCTAAGAAAATTACTGCTTTAATGAAGTCTCAGCTACTGTAAATACCTGAGTAGGTTAGTAATATGACGGCAAATAATGAATTATTAATTGAGGAATCTGAATATCTGTAGAGTATCAATAAATTTTCTGTATCCGATTATTGAAGAAGTAAGCGAGCAAGTATTTGCTTGGATGTAGATATAATCTACTTATTACAGTTCCTGATATTTTCATGGCTATCATATACAGTGCGTTTCATTCAAAATGAGCCACCCTGAATGACTTTCAGTAGACTGATTTGCAGGAAAAATAAAAAAACAGGTCAACACTTATACAGGAGGCCACATTTTGAAATAATCGTTCTAGAGACAAATATGGAAGCAATAAATCAGAAAAAGAGATTTTTTTATTAAATTTCGAATCAAAATCTGATGACTGAAGAATAAGAAGAAAAAGTTTTTTGTAGTAAACGTTCAAAAACGTTTCCACCAGCTTCCATACAGGTATAAACGAACTTCGATTGCCGCCCTCACATGGTTGAGAATCTCGGGAGTTATTTCTCTGCAATGCCTCATGATATTCTCTCTCAAAATTTCTAATGTTGTTGATTCTATCACATACACTTCAGACTTCAAATGACCCCAAAGAAAGAAATCTACAGGAGTGAGATCCGGAGACCTTGGTGGCAATTCTGTAGGACTTCTGCAAATCCAGCGACCAGGAAAATGATCATCGAAAAATTGTCGCACTGGAGCTGCATAATGAGGAGGTGCACCATCCTGCTGAAAAACTATTTCGTTTTCGAATAAATTCATATCCTTCTCAATTGCCTATTGATGCACGGTATTATTCTATTCTCTAACACATCCAAATATTTATCACTGGTCAAATTATCATCGATAAAAAAAGGTCCTATTATATGGCCACCTAAAATTCCTGCCCAAACGTTCAGTTTTTGAGGTCGTTGGGTATGAACTTGACGGTATAAATGAGGATTCGTATCACTCCAATATCGGAAATTTTGCCGATTCACCTCTACATTCAAGCTAAACGTACATCCGAAAAACAAATTTCATACAAGAAATTCTGATGGAAGTTGATCCGTTCAGTGAGACTTTCACAAAACTTCGTTGAAATCATGAACTAGTCTAATCTTATATGGATGAAATTTGTACTTATAAAGGATCCTGAAAACAATTGTATGACTGATTCCTGATTCTCGAGATAACTTAGTAAGAGATTGTGAATTTTCCATTAGTCCAACGGTTATACTTTTTATTGTTAACAGATCCAGTTTCAATTTTGTTCAGTAATTCCAAAACGTATTTGTGTCATACATTTCTTCCTGGATGATTATCATTAAACATACGGGCAGCAGCTCTAGCACTATTTCCTAGTACAAACTCAAAAAACAGAAACATCAATTGTAACTCCACCTGGTAGGTAATCGTTATTATAGAATGAGATAAATACAAAGAAGTGAAAGTAAAAAAGCTTTTTATCTGAAGAACTAACCTTTCCTTAAAAAAAATTCATAATTATCCCCATGGATCCTTTATACTATGTGATTTTATTTTAATATAGATCATGGAATGGTTCTTTTCCAATAGATAACTATCAATATAATTCAAGTGTCCAAATCTGTTTTTTTGTTCACAATCAATTTGGGTTACTATTGATTTCTACCGTTTCGAAGAAAAGCCTTTTGGGCATATTCATTTCTGAATATGGAACTTTTGTCCCACTGAATTTGATTTTGTTCCCTGTTTCAAAAGAATGTTGCGTCTGTGTAGGTGAATCTTCAATTAGTTTCATCACTTTTCTAGAAAGTTATTCAAGTAGATGAAATTCTGAAAGTTATCATCAGTATCTTCTTCAAATTAGTCCCCCTCAGATATGACACACTTGTCCTTGCATGGGTCTCTTCAATCTTGGGAACGGGAAAAATCACAAGGGGCCGAATATGGTGAATATGGTGGCTGATGCATAATTACGGTGTTTTTGAGAAAGAAAGTTTTTGGCTTTCTACTACTCCACTTGATACAAAAAAAAATGAGGGAATCTTCCAAAGAAAGGAAAGAAGTAATCAATTTGAAAATAAGTAAAGTTTTGTTTAAATATTTTCAATTACCTTCATATTCTTTCTTGAAATTTTCATATTCTCTATTGAAAACTTCAATCATGCAGTGGTCTTCCTGAAAATAAAAGAAAATACTTCCACAGAGAAGCTGCAGGTGCACCAGGTGTTCTAATCTTCACCGACTCTGAATATCTAGCGATTCTCATCGCCGCAATCGTTACACATTTTATCGGACATTTCGAATATATTTATAAAACGAGATGACTTTCTTATGAATATGAATATTAAGCTGCTACGCTGCTACATCCTAAAAAAGTAAACAAGATTTAAAGAAACTAGTAATTGCTCGTCTTGCATCTGCTTATTAATAAGACGTGAGGCGCTCGGACTTCATACCTTTGCATAATGCCCTAGAAAAAGTTGAACGATTCCAACAGGCTGATAATCACAAATCATTATTGTGATCTGGCGGTTTTGAGAATTCGCGTCTCTTGTATTTTTAATAATAGGAAAAAATAATAGAAGGCATATTAACTATATAATTTCAAACCCTTGTTTGAAAATGGAAACAAGATCAAAATCCACCGAATATTGTCTTTGTCATCAGTGTTCCCCAATATACTCAAGGAACTCATGAGTTCTCTCAAACAACCATTTTGGATTCGGGGAAGCCGAATAGAAGAGATGCGATATATACAATAAACGCTGAAATCTACCTTGAAAAATACTCCTTATCTGTGTTCTTCCAGATTTATCAAACGCCTTTGATGCACCTACTTTAGAGACCCCCTACTGTAGAAGAATCCAACCTCATTCACAAGTCAATAAAAATATTCTTGGACAGTCAAGGTGGGTTGGAAGGAAGCTCTTGGTTCCACCGAGCAACGTCTAAATTGGTAACAAATTGCCAAAAACGACTCTCCTCGATAGGAAGACTTAGCAGATTGTCTATTGTCTGGATTCCTGGCCATACTTGCCTGAAAGGCAATAAGGCTGCTGACTTCCTTGCAAAGGAGGGTGTTGCAAGCAGTTTCATCAGACCAGAACCTGTCATTGACATCGCTTTAGGCTTTGCTAAACGGAAATTGAACGCCTGGATGGCAAGAGGACTTCTGACAGAATCTTTCGTCTCCTCTGTTTGGATAATGGTGGAACCGCATAGCACACACTTTGTGCTTGCCCCTCTGGGGACCGAATCAGGTTTTTAGAGTTCGACAGAGCCGAACTGACCTGAAAGACCACTTGCCATACAAACTAATCGGCTTCGTTAAGCAGCTGGGTTTATTTGGTCGAGTGTGAGCCACAATAAACCCTTGCGGGTTGCGGTGGAGGGTCGATTAGATCCATTTTGATATCACACATAAGCTCTGGAAGCTACAGTGGCTTGTAATGTTTATTTTTATATCCCTCCTTTTTTATTTGTACTTCTTTTCCTGAAATGAACATCATTATTATGATCTGATTTAAAATACTGCAGAAGACACGTATATTTGCGTAGTTTTTATTCTTTTTTCATTTCACTATCGACTTAGAGACCAGATGTTGAAAAATATTGCAGAAGACACGTTTACAGGGTGTAACTAAATAAGTGTGATTTAAGGAGGTGATTCCTCATAGAAAAAAAGATAGGATCATTCATATAGAGAAACTTCATTGGAGCATCCCTTGTTAAGATGCAGCCCCTTAAAGGGGTACATAAAATTTGTATAACAATTTTTTTCACAAGCACTAAAAAAGTTACAATATTGAAATTAACCTGACGTTTTGTACTACCAAAAAGACACTCAGCCAGAAATTTATTTGGTTTACCCCATGGTTGTGAAGGGTGGAATTGTTATACAAATTTCATGTACCCCCTTTAAGGGGCTGTATCTTAACAAGGGATGCTCCAATNTTTTTAAAGTATCTAAATAATTTTTCAAAGAAAAAGATTGAATTGATAAGTTTGAAATGCGTTGTTTTAGAGCTCTTTTATGAAAACTACTTGATTTTCGTCAGGAGGAACATTCTCCATTGCTTAACAAATTTCATATGGAATACTATTATATTTACTATTATACAGGGTGAGATTTGAAACAGATTAAAACACATATTTTTTCAACAATTCCAACAGCAGAATGTAGCACAACTAGCACTGCATTTATGTATTCCATTCCAAGAAAATTGTATATGGTAGTAAATCATTATTTCCTTCCTCTTCCTGCGTTGTATCCGCATTTCCGCGGATGCAAGGCAAACAATAAATCATTCAGTTAGATGTTGAGGATACATAGTTTTTTTAAATTCTAAAGATATATGATGGCATCGGTCGATACTTGATGAAAATCCATAACTAACGTAAAGTTAGACTGAGTTAGGTTAGGTCGAGTTAGGTTAGGTTAGGTTAGGTTGAGTTAGTATGCGACGAGTTATGGAATTTGAATCTAATTTCAAGAAACTTGGCAATAAGTGAATGAAAAGGGATATAAAAATGTGCGATGATATGGAAAAAGATGTGTTGAATAAAAAATATGCAATCGTTTATTGCTTTCAAAAAAAAAGGAAAATATGACAACATACAAACTTTGACAGGCTATATCTTGAAAACTAAATGAGTCTGACACAAAATAGAAAGTGTTCTGAATTCATACCATCACATAGTATCATCACTGAGAAAATCGCGAAAATCCGTGAGTATCCCATAAAGTAAAATTTATTGAAGCCTCTGGAGACACCCTTCATTTTATTCTATGAAAGAGAGGACATTGGCAGATTAAGATCTTCAGTTGATATGAAGATCTTGATCTAACAATGTCCTCTCACTCATAAAACAAAATGTAGGGTGTCTCCAAAGGCTCCAATAAATTCAATGCATCGCCAGAACACTTCGTGACACGACTATCGTCAAACTTAAATGTGCCACTGGAATCAATGTAGTCTCCAGGGGGCGCCAAAGAATTTTTATTGTTGTTCTTTCATAATTTGTATTGCTTTCAACTTGGTAAATTATAATAATAAAAAAGTGAAAAATAAATATACACGTCGATGTTGACATATAATCATATTCATTGATTAGTTTTCTTTCAAATTTTTTTGCTTTTACCAAATGTAACCTTGATAAAGCCACCCATTGCTTTTTCCAAAGAGCACCACTATAGAAACAAAACGAATCAAAACTCGAAACAAATGTAAACACGCAAAACGGAAACAAAAAGAAAACTGTTTCAATCATACAAGGCTATCTAGAAGAACATCAACATCAAAAACACGTCCTCGCAACTAACATCCATTATTCAGGCCTCAGTTCAGTGTCACTGATAAAAGCATCCTCTGCAAATTCTCGATTGCGAGCGAACTGGACTTTTTGTCAAAATTGGCATTAATTTGCGAGTACAAGAAACCCGTTTTTAAAACGGCGAGTCATTCACTAAGAGAGAATCTTCATTCAGAAAGAGAAAAAGGGTCAATCAAGTAGGCTGGTTATTAGCTCAGTCTGCCAGCAGCTGGACTGATGTGATCTTGATAATTAATAAAAGTGTTTTATATATTCTTGTTCAAATGATGTTCAACTCCGTAGCATTTCTTATTTTGGAATAAAGGACCTGAATGTGTATTTCAACATTCATCAGCTCCAAAAAGTCATGAGATTTATGATGTTTAGTGTTTTACTGATTATTTCAATCTTAAAAAATATATTTGTAACACCCCAAAACAAACGACTATCAGATGACTGTTATAAATAAATAACTTATAGATTGTTTCACAAAAGAGCAAAATAATTGGTATTTTTTACATTCCTGATATTGTCTTCAAAATGTACTTGAAAGAATGTCATTTTGAATAACTAACAACATTCATCTTCAGATAATTTGTTAAAGTCCTCTCCCAATCCCTATGTTTTGCCTGCCTTAGATAATCTGTTAAAGTCCTCTCCCAATCCCTATGTTTTGCCTGCCTTAGATAATTTGTTAAAGTCCTCTCCCAATCCCTATGTTTTGCCTTTGTTAAAGTCCCCTCCCAATCCCTATGTTTTGCCTTTGTTAAATTCCTCTCCCAATCCCTATGTTTTGCCTTTGTTAAAGTGTCCTCCCAATCCCTATGTTTTGCCTGCCTTTCACAATTATCCTCACTACAGAAGATTCGAGTAGAGTATCAGCAGACAGTGCAAGAACCAGAGATGGGTAATGTAGTGGAAGACCCGCATAAGAACGCTCAAGCTGTGACAGAACAGGATGAGGCTGAACTGAGTCCTTTGGCTGAGCCCGTACAGTCCTTTGAAGAATTATTCCCCAACATAGTTGGGGAATAATTCTTGCCCCTTTCGCAAACTCGTGGGCAAGTCTTTTGAAATCTGACAACGCCAATGTTTCGTCTAAACCCGTCAACAGTTTCGACCAGGACGCCAAAAACGAGTTCAACAACAATCTACACATATGCCCCTTCAAGCACTCCAGATGGTCCAACCAGTTTATGGATCCAGGCTGTTATAAGATAGGCGGGTTCTTATCTACATACACGATCGACAGTAGGTGACTGGGTTTGCAACCAAGGGGTCAGCTCAATCAAAGCAATTACTGATACATCAACTTGATTTTGCCAGCCCTGATGGTACATCTAGCACTCTATAACTTACTGAACAGCCTGACCAAAAACATCTCGTCGAACGAGATAATGAAATCTACCCCGGTTATAGTAGGAGAATGTTTCGTTTTGTGGAGCAGTTTTATTACTCACCTTCCTGCATTAGCCGTAGCCGTAGCCGTAGATGGTAATATAGCACTTATGTCGATGGACATAGGCCGAGACCGCATATGCTGGACATGCTGATAGCAAGTTCATTAGGGTCTCGGGCGCTTCGCGGCAGGCCCTGCACCTTGTGTCAGGAACCTCTATACCCATCACGCGACTGCGGTAGACTAAGGTGTTGAAGACACCATCCTGGCAAGCCATGATGAACCCCTCAGTCAGTTTCCAACTTCAGCCCACTCGACCTGAGGAAAGCGAAAGTCAGGCGCTTTGATGAGCCAAGGTGTCCAATGTTATTGGAGAAGACTCCATGCATTGGCTTATCCTTGTGTTTCCGCAGAAGTGAGGTGATCTCTGCGGCTTTTATCTGAGCTTTTTGCTGAACAGGTTCCAACTCAGTGACAGAGTTGTGGTCACCTTGTTCAGTGTCGAAAACTATACCGAGTTCATCAGCTGCTCGGGCAGCTGCCCTAAAGAGAAACGTTCCAATTTCTGCTTTCTCATGGTCACGGAGCATGCAGAGAACGGGGTCGGAACTCCTGATGACTTTACAGGCTATATCCAGTACCATTCTGTCATGTGGACACTCCAAACTCAAAAATCCACGGCCTTCCTGTTGTCGGGGGAAGTACAACCGTAGAACGGACGATTTGGGATGCAGACTCCTATAGAGATGCATCATTTTTCGGGTCTTTACGTCAAGTTGATACAGCTCCTCCCGAGTCCACTTCACTACTCAAAACGAGTAGAGTAAGATTGGAACGGCAAACACATTTGTTGCAGTTACTTTGTTCTTCCACGACAGTTCCACTTGTGCTGATACTTGTCGCGGAGAGAGTTCTGCACTACTGTTACCTCTTGTGAGTGGCGTAGTTCCACCCAGAGGTAAGTATACGCCTCTCCGGCATCCAGATGGTGTAGGATTCTTCCATCTACGAGCTGCACATCCTCTCCGTAGTCCCCGCATTGTCCTCTTTCGAGATGAACCATTGCACATTTGTCTATCCCGTATTTCATACCGATAGCATGCGTGTACTCTTCCACCTCCCTCAAGGACTGATGGAGATCCTTCTCTCCAGAGGCATGAAGTTTAAAATCATCCATATAAAACAAATGGGTGACCCTGTGCCTCCGGTTTCCGGGGGTGCCACAGTTATATCCTCGAGTAATTCTGAGTATTATTATTATTACCTCATTACGAATGTAACTGTTCAGACTTATTGTGATCCATATGAAGACGTCTCACCAGAACTATCACATGACTGATTTTGCAAACAGAATATTCACCAGGTAAGGTGATCTATCAAGCATTTGGAATTGTTGAAAAGTGTGAACCTTGGCAACGTTTTCATTCGATATACTTTCTCCTTTCTACCTCCTTATCTAGAGAATAGTATTTCGAAGAAGTAACGGGGTGGTGGAAAAGGAAAGGGAATGTTTCTTCCTCTCAAAATTGAGATTAACGGCTAAAAATAAGAGCCTTCAGGTTCCCAGTCATCGATACGGTCCCGTTAGCTTCCGTCGAAGGTCGCGAGATAATCCCTACCACCGCAATCATCCGGGAATCAACAGCAACCCTCAAAGTAGTGCCGATTTCAGTAATTAACAGATATCACAGGAAAAGCTGATATCTCGTTACGGAGTTAGGTGCTCGCCAGCTCGGCTTTCCTTTGTCAGCCAATTATAACGGCCTTTGGAGATAAACAGCGCGGATAATCTATCGAATTAATGTTTATCCAGAACGATTTGTTATCATCCAGAACATGGAGGATGTTGCGCGGCTCGACGAATAGGCACAGAAGGAATACTTTGGGTAGGTATTTTGCTATTAGTAACGAGATTTTTATGGCTACCGACACCGAATTCCTCATGGTAGAGACACTTTGTACAATTTGACAGGTGACAATTATAAGGGTGATAATTGTCAGCCTAAAAATTCCGACCAGTTGTTATGGAACGTAACCATGGTAAAATGTAGCTAAATTTTATTATTTCAGAGTTCCATTGTCTGATATGATTGTAATATTATTCGAAATCTATGAGCACAGCTGAGCTCTGATGAGGTCTCAAATTAACCACAGAACGATTTGAAGAAATCAGAAGAGAACCTTGGAAGATGATCAAGGACTAATCGTTGCCAAGATTGAAAGTACGCGCTTGAAGCGCCAAAACATGGGGGATATCCACAATCCACAGTGGGGAAAGTTGGTAAGGAAACGATTTCCGAATGTAGGCCAAAAATAGGCAACTACGAAGCGGCCTACGTCATCAACATGAGTTCCCAACCACTTTTACGGACATGGAGGAATCCTCGTTGACGAAAGGTCTGAACTTCCACTTGCACCAACATATGTGCCCACTTTGGAGATGATTACTACAGTAGAATTTACCAGTTTCCTTATTGATCAGACATAGGCAGAAAAATTCCGATGGAAAAGCAGAGAACAGCTAGGGTTGAGAATCAGTTCCAACATGTAACATCAGCGATGAAGAACGAAGAGCTCTGATCGGACTAAGGAGAGATAACACCTTCAAGATCAGATAAGGGAAACGCTACTGTTGTGATGGATACTGATCTCTACGAACAGAAGATCAAAGATGTTCTTCAGAAGGAGCAATACACTAAAATTCTACAGGACCCTACTGCATCAGTTGAAAGGAAGTTGTACCAAACTTTGAAAAAAACACCAAGTCGAAAAAGAAGAGATCATCGCTAACTCCGCACCACCCAAAATCCACAAAAAAACAATCCACACAACAACAATTCACTAAAAGAGGAATCATCAAAAGAGTACTGGATCGTGCTTTAGGGCTCTGGAATACGAAGGAAGGTCTCGAAAATGAACGAACTAAAATCATCGTAAGATATCTTCAACGGAATGGCTACTCCAAAGTTACTTTGGCAAGAAGACAGCAAGGAAAAAAGACGCCACAACCGGTGCTTGCCCTTCCTTACGTCAGAGGATTGTCGAAAAGGGTGAGTAGAATTGTGTTCAAGAACAACATCAGAACCTGTTTCAGATCCAGAAACACTATCTGTAGCAGCCTCACGAAAACCTGACCACCAAACGAAGCAAATCCTATATCGGTGGAACTAAAGGGCCATTCCGCATCAACATAACATCAAGTGGTCCCAAACTGAAATTATCCACTGGAAGCAAGACTGGTTTGAGAGAAAGTTTAAAGAACCTGCATGTATGTTGTCTAACCACGCATTCTACATGGCTAACGTAACATATGGAAACCTATGCGCAGATAGCCAAAAAAAAATGTAAAAATCGTTATTTGCAGGTGATTTCGTTGATGAAGGCCCACAATAATGATTTTTCTTCAATATCCGCCAGAAAGCGATCCATTATATTTTCATTATATTGGATATTGAATTCCTTCTCAATCAACTGCCACATTAAATGTAAATGTAATTATACCACCTAGGAACACACTGTACTGAAAAAAAATATCAAAATGCGTGAAACAACTCATATTTTTAATTTTCCATTGAACATTAAAAATAATAATGACAAAAGAAAACAATTATAGAATGTAAATTGGATAATTATGAAAAAACCATTTTATTTTCTATGTTCATATACANGTTAATTTCAATATTGTAACTTTTTTAGTGCTTGTGAAAAAAATTGTTATTCAAATTTTATGCACCGCCTTTAAGGGGCTGTATCTTAACAAGGGATGCTCCAATGAAGTTTCTTTATATGAAAGATCCTATCTTTTTTTTTGATGAGGAATCACCTCCTCAAACGTTTTACACTTATTCAGTTACACGCTGTATTCGCGTAGTTTTCATTCTTTTTCCATTTCACTATCGACTTAGAGACCAGGGGCAGGTGAGAAAAATGACCCCTCTTTCATGAAGTTTATTCCCAGGTATCATCCTGTGATGAATAAATATTTCGTGTAACACCTACACATTTAACAGATAGCCACAGGCCATCATCTTAATTAATAAAATCCGTGGGAACTGTTTAGGCGACTAATAGGTCACGTGTACAGCTGAATTCCCTTTGAACTAATAGTCGACTAATGGTGATTTGGAATCGTCCAAAATCAGTGAGTCAGTTGTGGACTGTGTTTGTTTGTTTCTGATCCTTTCTCGCAACCAAGTGTTACCTATTTTTTGCACCGTACTGGCTAAGTAGCCAGAACCACGTGTTTGCGGGTCGCCCACTTTTCTATGAGTGTTTGTCCAATACTTCCTTTCCTTTGATAATACCATGTCACTCAGTACCCATCATTTCAAGACCACAAAACTTTCTTGTTGAACAAAAACATCTGCTTACTTCTAATAATCATCTGGTTATTTCAGAAGTGAAGATTTTTATGTTCTAAACGAGGCACCACATTGCCATGATTGCATGAAAGCAGAAAACTCCGCCCCTGCAAACAATGCATCTTCACAAGAAAATTAAATTACCAAGCTATAGCTTATAATCTGCCGCAAATTATCTTCATATAGAGATCACACACAACTACCAGGATAATTTAGCAACCGTAGGGAACCCGGGGTTCAGAGGTCGACCGGATTTTTTAACTTTTCAATGGTAATTGCAACGAAATGATTTTTTTCCATTATGACCATCGCTGCTATTACTCAGATATAGATCGCAATATGTTATTAATGAGATATTTCGTTTGGAGCAACGGCGGTCAAAAAATTGTACGTGACCCAGGGAAGAAGAAAGCACACCTTAGAGTAATTTATAGGGGGAGAATTCGATACAAGCTGGTGTCGATAAAAATCTTGTTGAATTCTGAATAACCAACTCTGCAATGACGTTTGTATTTCTTCGGAAGTAGCAGAAGTATCTACCTCAACTTCTACATCACTACATAGTATAAAACAAAGTCGCTTGTCGCAACGGATTTGATGTGGATTTTTTTAATAGAGAGAGATCTTTGGATTACAAGGCATATGTTACAACTACATACACCAACTCACGTTATTTTAAGGTCATGAAGGACTTTCTACAGTTGGACTGGATACTACTTCGTCACCGTCAGTAACTTCACAGGGATTTAATATTAGCAATAGCACGAACTGCATGTGTGAACTTTTCTAAATGATTTTTTGGTAGGTGTTCTGATTGAAGTGTTTCTTTCAAAGAGATTTTCAATAACAGTTGTACAAAAAATAATTTTTAGAGAATTTGATTTCTAGGTAGCCGTGGAAATATCTAGCTTATGACAGTTTGGTGACTTTTATAAGTAATTGATAAATGGTNTAATAACAATTGCAATTTTTTACCTGCACCAAAATCTTTGAAAAACGTTTTTCTAGAGGTGATTCCGAATGGAGTGAGCTATCGCTCATATTTTTAGGACCCTTATCTCTATTCTTCATGTTTTTGAACTTGTTGATTAGACTATCATCTCTCTCAAAATTTTCGGTTAATACGGAATCATGAATTAAATAGCGCTCATGAACTAGACTATATCTCTTCGACAGCGAGTGAGACCACGCGAGTATTTCCCATCTGACACCGTATTCAAATTGCTCAATTATATTAGTCATTTCTGTTTTACTATCCTCTGCTCTGTAATTAGATGTGCTTTCATCTGATCTTGTTTTCCATCGCAGCAGAGTGGGTTTATTGTCTAGTCAATTTATATTAATTGTTGTAGTCTGGGGTGTTGCAGGCAATTGTTTTTTAATTCCAACCGGGGGAATGTAGGTGATGGATATCTGAAAGAGTGGGTGTGGAGTTATGCATGAGTGATTCTTTGTTTTTGTTTTTGATATCTTCTGGCTCGTATGAAAACTAGTGCCTGATTCAATATGGTGTAACGTGATTGCAGTCGACTTCAGAATTACTCTGCTGAAAGACCTACTGAATAAACAGAATAAAAATATATATATCATGGAGGAACTGTAGGACCTCTTTGATATCTGTCTCAAACAAAATTTCCAATGTAAACAGATATTTTCATGGACAACTTAGAAAACACACGTATCCTGAAGAATGCCTTATCACAGAAACATATTGGTTCAGATTTATGTATGAAACTAGTACAATTCTGTGAATTTGTTTTATATGTATATTATTTCAACCTGTCATACCCAACAGGTTGAAATTCTGTGATTTATAAATTTTTTCAGAGAATTCTCTTCTTTTTTAAATATTCTTTTTAATTATGTGTATCTCCAGCAAAAAACGAACCCCATTTCTCGTTTAAAT